>PVIJ01000004.1:580609-639239 GCA_004024925.1 Scalopus aquaticus
CCCCCCCCCCCCGGCCAATGGCCCTGACCACATAGCGCCTACACGGCATTCCTCCCCACCTGCGTTCTCTCCACACAGGTCATCCGAGAGGTGAGCAAGCCTGTCGGAGCAGAGGGAGTGGACACGCCCAGATCCCCAGTCCTCCTGTGCAAGCTGGACCTGGACAAGGTGCCTCTGTCTCCAGGGGGGCGCCTCTGGGTCAGGGAGGGGAACTTGGTACTAGCTGTGCCCTGGTGGTGTCCTGTAGGCCCCAAGTGCCCAACACAGAGCTGGCACGACAGGAGGAACTCAGTGAAAATCTCCTGAACAGATGCCCACGCACAAGGGGCGGTGCAGGCGGATGTGTGCGTGTGTGTGTGTGTGTGTGTGTGTGTGTGTGTGTGTGTGTTTGTGTGTGATGACCCTACCAGGGGCGAGGAGGCACATTTCACCAGAGCCATGAAAAGTAAGTTGAAACTGGTCTATCACAGGAGTGTGCCACGTGGGACTTGAGTGAAGGGGTCATTCAACGGCTGGTCAGGCTGTGGGCAAACCCAGGCTAGTGCCTGTGCTCTGCCAGGTGCAGGGGTGAGAGGACTGGCCCCAGATCTAGGGGAGGGTTAAGACCCATCCACACGGGGGCCTCCCTGGTGGCGCAGCGGTTGAGCGCTGCGCTGTGGAGCTGTCAGCAGCGCGCGATGAGAGTTCGACGCCCAGCCGGGGAGAATCCCATATGGTGTGGCAGACCTCTCCTGCCTCGCCCGCTGCTCCCCTCAGCAGTGTATTTCTGATCTGCCTATTCTGCTCCCCACTCTCTCTGGTGAATCCTCTCGCTGCCCCCCCCGCCTCTGGCCTGTACCCCAGCTTGTATGTATAAATAAATAAATCAAAAAAAAAAAAAGACCCACCCACACGGTCTTGCATAAAGGCCCACTTTGTAGAGTAGGACTGTGTGGCCGGCACTGCTCTGAATGCTTTACCTGTGTCAGCGCATTTGATGTCTCTACCCCTTAGATGAGTTACATTTTCAGATGAGGAAGCTGAGGCACACAGAGTTTTATCCAGAGTCATGTATTAATAAGAAACAGAACTAGGATTACACCCAGACAGCCTTGCTCTTGCTGACGCTGCCCCCTGCCTCTCAAGGGGCCACCTGGAGCCCCGCTCAACCAGTAGCTGTGAGCACCTGCCGTGCGCAGGCGCTGTGCTAGGCACCTCTGCGATCCCAGGGAGCGGATGCGACTCCCGCCCTCCCAGCGCTTCCAGTCCAGGGGGATGGGGCGGACAGATTCAAATCATCACACAGATTTAGAAATGCCAAGCTGCGTAAATGCTGGGAGGGGAAGGTCCCAGGTACCCAGAAGTGGATGCGGGCAGCCTTCCCTTGCCTTAGGGCTGGGGCAAGCATCCTTGAACACTCCAGGTGAGGCTGAAAACATACCAAGAATAGGGGGAGAAGCCATTCCAAGCAGAGGGACAGGCCCTGGAGCCAAGGCAGCCCGAAGGGCCTGTGGCTGAGTGTGTCAGCCCTGCTCCAGTGGGCGCGTTAGTGAGGGGCCAGGCTCCTGCTGACTGGGGGTGGGGAAGGTGGGTGTGCTGGAGAAGCTCAAGCCCCTCCTCCTTGGTGGGGCCTGAAGGAAAGCAACTTTGTGCATGTGTGTGTGTGTGTATGCGTGTGCATGTGTGTGCATGTGTGTGTGCCTGCAGGTACTCTTTATGGGCAGTTTGAAGGCTGTTTGTGGAGAGGAGGAAGAGGCAAGCTTGTAGAATTGAGCTTTGCTGTGGTTGAATGAACTCAGATATCAGGGTGGTCTTTTGGGCAGACATGAAGGTGGGGACATGGAAATGGTGGCTCTGTCTCTCCATGTAATCTGTCATCACCGTCAAGTGAGTCCCAAAGTGCTCATGGTGCTTCTTTGTATTTTCTTCCCATTCGGATGGAAAACTTACCGTCTCTACACAGCTGCAAAACAAATAGAACCATAACTTCTGTTTCACAATTTACGAGGGTGATTCTGTGTGCTTTGACACTTCTATCCCATTTCTGAAAGCTGCCATTTTTCCAGGTCTTTGGAAATTGAGGGGAGCACACAGTCTTGCCTGTCCTCCCAGACCCTCAGTGCTGTATGTAAAGCCAAGTACCCCTGAGGTTGTGCTGAGGAACCCCTAGCAAGAGAGGTTTAGGGGTCTCAAGTTCTTAACTTTCATCTTGTAAGTGAGTGGGTGTCATTTAAATCCTCACTGCAGTTTAGCTTCTTCAAAGTGAGATGCAGCACAGCCTGGAGGCGGAGAAATGAGAGGGGCTCTTGGCCTCCACATTTCTCAAGGGCTGGCTCCCTGGAGCCCACTAAAAAGGGTGTAATTCAGGTGGGAAAACTGAGCCTTGGGAAGATGAAAGGATTTCCCCGCATTCCCACAGCTACTATGTCTTGCTAGAAACTTCGTCTCTTCCTGAGTCTACATGATGTCCCTACACCACCTCCACGGCACCAGTGGCTGCTTAGCTGACCTTGAAAGAGTGGATGAATGAGTGTTGGCTGCGGTGGCTGCGTGCACATTATCCTCTCGTCCAAGCTGAGATCACAGTGCACTCCCCTCTCTTCACCACTCACATGAACGGGTCACAGGTCCTATTTGGGAAGTGTCTGCCCGCTTACCTCTTTTTCTCCATCCTCACTGTCACTTTGTCCTCTTAGTGAGACTCATCTTGTCCAAGATGACCCTCTTTTAAATGGCTCTTTGCTTTCAGCCGTGTCCCCTCTTGTCTGTTCTCCTTGATGCCACTGGGGCAACTTTCTAAGTCCATCACCTTGCATTGGCATCCCACTCAATGCCCTCCCAGCTCCCCATCACCTGCCAACTACAGCCCAACACCGGGGACATTGATCTCAATGCACCATAATTAATTGTCCCACTCTCCAAATAGACTGCGAGAAACTCGAAGACCCAACCACCCTAAGTCACCACTGTCACCCAATTGACACCTGGGGTGGTTCTGGTAGGGGTCAGCACTTCACAGTTGCTCATGTCTATGCAACAAATGCTTGTTAGCGCATCATCATGTGCACACTGATCCCAGAAAGGGGGCTCCTGCTGTGCCTCTGATGCGCGGCTGTCTGTTCATTTCTAGAGATTGTCCCAAGAGAAGCAGGCCTCAGACTCTGACAGCCTGGCTGACAACTGCTCCAGTCTTGGCCGCCGAGAGGCCAGCGAACATGGTAAGAGCCTCTGGGAGCTCAGGTGTGAGAATGCTGATCTGGGGGAGACTTGCCCGGGCATGCAGGGCACAATGGGAGCTGATTGATCTGGAGACTGGCTAAGGTGACCTGCCCATCACAGCTGGAACTGTAGGCCAGGCCCTGTGTACAGGCTGAAGGGCAGAGGGAGGCTGGGGTGGATGGATCTGGGAATCGGGGCTCCCTGTAGTCCCCTGACCCATCTCCATGGCAACAGGCAAGAGCAAGAAGAGCAGCCTGGCAGAGCTGAAGGGCTCGATGAGCAGGGCTGCAGGCCGCAAGATCACCCGCATTATCAGCTTCTCCAAGAAGAAGGCGCTGGCTGATGACCTGCAGACATCCTCTGCCGAGGAGGAGGTTCCGTGCTGTGGTAGGTGCCAGAATTCTGGTCCCACCCTTCCACCACTTCTCCCCATGAGGCCCTAACATTCAGCCGAACAAGCCACCTGAACCCCCTGTCTTTGTACTCGCTGGGACATTAGCTCAAGTCACTGCCCATCTCTGGGTCTGTTCCTCCACCACAATAAGAGGGGAGTATCTTCTTCTCTCCCAGCATAGAACATGCCAAGTGTGCGAGTTAATACACCAATCTTATTAGGAAATTTCTCGGATAAACATATTTTAGCACTTTTCATTAAAAAATGCACTTAATGTCAGATAAACATAGTTTGGAAGGGAAGACATATTATTTTGTTCACATCAATGCAGTGGTCCTGAATCCAATAGAAAAGCATGTATTTTGGATCTGTAGTGACAGTCTGCTAACCCTAAAAAAACATTATAGAAGAACATGACTATTAACAAATACTTTGCAGCCAATGAATACAGGCATGGGTTGGTAAAAAGTAAGTTGAAAATATTAAGAGCAGTTGAGGAAATTCCTTCTCCTGGGGACTCAGGTTTTACAATTCCTTCTCTCAGCTAGAAGTATTCGTTCCCACACTCTGCCACTAGGTGTCAGGAGCAGCCATTGTTACCTGTCTTTCATTAACAGTTTTGGTATTTTGCGGGGAAGAGAGGCAAGGGGAGTTGTGGCTTTCATTCACCCTGCAGTCTTCCTGCCCTACTCATGGAGCCTGGGTGGCCCAGGGGCTGTGCCCTCATGCACAGATGTAATCATGGGTCAGAGACAGGAAACTGGAACCCAGAGCGAGGCCAGGATCCCTGAGGTCAGTCACACTGAGCCTCCTTTCCATCTAGAGTGCAAGGGTTTTCCGGTGCTTTTCCCATCTGCTGCTTTCACACCCCCCCCCCCCACCTTTGGTTTCCCCAGGGCACTGTTAGGAGGTCACACTGATGGTCTCCCCCTCTCATACGCTAAATAACAAAAATTCAACCAAGTTGATTGTAAAGATCGAATTGACTTTATTAAGCAGCACCTCTCTAGTAAGTAGGAGAGTTCCAGAAAGCTCCATGAAATGAAAGGTCTACAAGCAGAGAGAGGATGAGTTGAGAGAAGAGGCGTCATATCAGCCTTTCCTTCCTTCGGGGAATGGAAAGGAGGTCAGAGGTCATCTCACCTTCCTTCGGGGGACAGAAAAGGTAACTTGACAGGTGCTGACAGGAAAATTCCACACTTACCCCGAAAGACTCCATCACTGGGGGAGATTGAGGGCCAGTTAGGCTATGGGCAGGCTGGGGTGGCCTCAGCCCCTGCATCTCCACCCCAGCCTGTGGTTTCCTCTCCTGCAGGCTATCTGAACGTGCTGGTGAGCCAGGGCTGGAAGGAACGCTGGTGCCGCCTGAAGTGCAACACGCTGTATTTCCACAAGGACCGCGCAGACCTGCGCACCCATGTGAATGCCATCGCCCTGCGAGGCTGCGAGGTGGCCCCGGGCTTTGGCCCCAGGCACCCATTTGCCTTCAGGATCCTGCGCAACCAGCAGGAGGTTGCCATCCTGGAGGTAAGAAGAGAGAACCTGAGGTTGTTGGGGGCAGGAGCTGAATGAGCTGGGCTGGGGCCATGGGTCCCATATGGGGGGCCTGAGGAAGCGGGGGAGCCCACCTGCTGCCCAGCGAAAGAGCAGGGTCACTAGTTAAAACGCAGAATACTTATTTAGGTGTGAGCACAACATTTGGCCATGTGAAATTCATTTGAATTTCAATAAAACAGCAAATGTTTTAACTTGAGTCTATCCCATGCAGTATTTGGGACACGCCTATACTGGAAGTTTGTTTATCTGAAATTCAAATTTGACAGAGCATTCTGTATTTTCATCTGCTAAATCGGGGAACCCTAGGACCAAGTTCTGTTTATCCTCCTTCCTTTTGAAATCCCAAGCCTGGAGGCATCCTGTCTGATTTGACCCTACTCTGCTCTGGAATCCCCTCTCAAACCGTCCCCTGTGGCCGCCTCCTCATGTCAGGTGCTGCCCTCCCTTCAGGGAGCTGGCGCCTGCCATCAAGCAGCTTTGAGTTTTAGGGACCTTTTCTCCATATTGAGTTGTGATCTTCAAGCTCATACCGGTTCTGCCTACTTGTGTTTTTCGAGAGCCCAGTGTGACGTCAGACACATGCAAAAGGCTCAGTTAATGTTCCACTAACAAATGGCTGATGCAGACGCCCTCTCAAGTCAGCCAGCCATGGCTATCCCGGGGCACCTGCCCTCCTCTCTGAGGCCATCCAGAATATGCTAGTCTCTCTTCTCCATGTCAATCCTGTGGCTTTTTGGAATTTAAAATGCTCACTCTGGAGGAATACTCACATAACTACCCTTCACATTACAGATATGGAAACTTGAGGCCAGGGCAGCCAGTGAAGCTGGCGCTGAAGCTCCACCGAGGACCAGCCGCCTTAGTCTCATCCTAGAACTGAAATATGGCCTCTTGCTTTTACTTGCTTTGCCCAGTACCCACTGCTTTTCTGCAGTTTCAATTTCAAGAAATATTACCCCTGTAGCTCTTTTATTTCTGAGAGTTTGAGATGAGTTTTTTGATTTTCTTAAATTCTATACAGTACTTTCTGGCAAAAAGTGTGCTTCCTTTATTCAAATTTAGCAATTGCATGCTAAGTTGATTTTATAATAATGTTGTTTACCTGAGAACTAACTTCAGTGTGTTTAGTTGACTGGTAATTTTTTGGAGATTTTCCTGTGCATGGTACTACATTGTCAACTATAATAATTAAAAAAAATTGGTTTATGTGAGAAATAGCCTCCTCTAATAAAAAGTAAATATTTAAAAAAAAACACTCAGGAAATGGCCAAATGTTTCACATCTAAATGCCTGGGAAGGCTCTGATGATAGTGAGTGAGGCGTGTATCTTAAAGAGGAAGTCAGGGAAGGCCTCCCAGAGGAGATAGCGGTTCAAGCAGGGACTACCTGGATTTCTGGATGTGTGTTGTAATCGCATTCCTATTGGATCCCTAAGTTTTGGGAACTAGATCCTGTGTGATAGGCTGTGCTATAACATAATATAACATGGGTTTGGCTGAAGTTAGCAGATAGTCGGAGGTTCTGACAGTGCCAAAGCGGACTTGACCTGTATCTCTCTCTCTCAGGCGAGCTGCTCCGAGGACATGGGCCGTTGGCTTGGGCTGCTGCTGGTGGAGATGGGCTCCAGAGTCACCCCCGAGGCGCTGCACTATGACTACGTGGACGTGGAGACCTTGACCAGCATCGTCAGCGCTGGGCGCAACTCCTTCCTGTAAGGGTCTGCACCCCAAGATCCACAGCTGCCCAGAGCCTCTGTTGTATCCACTCCCCCCGGGGCCTCTGAGTCCTGCCTTGTAAGGATGAACTGAGGATGAACTTTGGGAAGTGAGGGCAGGTGCCCACCTCTTCAAGCAGGCAGGAGGGAGCTAACTGCAGTGGCCCAGGGTGAGGGGACACTGTCGATGGGAGGAGCAACAGTGAGGAGCAAAAGAGAAGCCCTTTTGCATAGTGGCCTGGGCTCTGCTCTCATGCCTACCAACGTTAGGTTCTCATGCCCTTGGGCATTGGCCTGCACGGGGTAGTACATGGAGTACAGCTGGAGATGGTCTGTCTCCTGCCAGTTTGGAGCCTGTTTTCTAGAGTGGAGGTGCTGAATTACCTGCACGCCCCCCCACCCCCCCAGAGGAGGTTCTCAGCCTATAGAGCCAGGGGGCTCCGCCTGTGAAGCCTTCAACACAGCAATGGCCCAGTGCTCCCTGGCAGGGAGGCTGTTACTCACCTTCCAACCTCTCTTCTTCGTTAAGAGCTGCGGCCAGAATCAAATGAGCATGTGGGCAGGAAAGCACTGTCAGCTGCAGCACATCGCAGTCATCATCACACCTTGTATTTTCCAGATACGCAAGATCATGCCAGGACCAGTGGCCTGAGCCCCGTGTCTACGATGATGTCCCGTTTGAGAAGGTGCAGGTACGGTTCCTGGGGCTGCCGGGAATGTGGCCACGCTGTAGCGCCCCTCCCTCTCTCCTTCCCTGTTGGTTCCTTTGCCACAAGGGACCGTTTTCATTTGTGCAGCAATGGGGGTAGGGGAGGGGCCCATCACAGACCGCGGCCCAGGGCAAGGCCTCTCTGGCACGGGAAGTTAGGCAGAAAGGGCTCTGTGAGCAGTGGAGCACTTCTTCAGCTTGAGTGAGGCGCTGGGCTCTCTGCCTCTATTTACCCATCTGTGACCCAACTGATTCAGTGGTGTCTTGGGGATGTGCTAACTGGGTCACCCTTGCAGGCCTTCCCCTGGTGGCTCCCACAGTCTAGGCTATAACCCCGGGATAGTCTTCGTGTCTGCTCAGGAAAGCAAGGAGATCCCATTTATTTATGTATAGTGAGGCTTCATGTGACCCAGACTGCGCCTCCCCCGGGAGGGCCAGAGAACCACACTGATCAGATGCACTTTCGGGCCAGGCCTCACAGCCAGGGGAGGGGAACCAGGCCGCCATGACAGCAGGCACGTCTGTGGGCCAGGCCCCTGCCCTGGATGGTGCTGGGAGACACTCTGAGCTGTCACTGCTAGACTCACAGTCTTCGTTCAGACTCTGATGAGCCAGTACATGCAGCTTGAGGTTTTCTTCAGTCGCAGAGAATAGTTCTTAAACTTGGTACTTAGGAACGTGAGCTTGGGACTCGGGGCTGAGTTAAAGTTACCTTGGGCTTCACTTCTCTGGTCTCACTTGCTGGCTCACATAGATAGGCTATGCCCTATAGCGGTTTGATTGGACTATGGCAAGAACTTAACACAGGGCCTGGACATCAGAAGGATTTACAACGGAGTAAATAGTACTGTTATTTTCA
This sequence comes from Scalopus aquaticus, assembly GCA_004024925.1. Lineage (NCBI taxonomy): Eukaryota > Metazoa > Chordata > Mammalia > Eulipotyphla > Talpidae > Scalopus > Scalopus aquaticus. The sequence continues at coordinate 589,041 of PVIJ01000004.1, forward strand.
AAATCATCACTCTTTTACGTTGTTATCATGTTCCATTCCTGGCTTCCTGAGCCTTGACAGGATTTTATGTTTGTGATACTCTCCATATGTAAATGAATACGTCTACTAGTTGTGTCACTTCTCCCATTGGCTAATCTCATCCATGACTTTTTTAACTGGCTACTATATATTAGCAATGCAGAACATTTGGAAGATACTTCCAAATGATATGTGGGTAAAAAATAGCCATAATATTTTTTATATTTGATATAGTCACCCACAGTCTTTAGAGGCTTCCTAATTTTCCTCTTGGCAGATTATTCCAGTTTGGGGTTGCCTTCTGCTGCCCTCCCAGGAAGGTTTAAAGGCCCAACGATAGGCTGCTTGTGAGAGTGGTTTACAAACTGTTGAATGCTGCACAAATCTAAACATCAAAGGCCAGGGTGTCCGAGGACCCACGGTGCTCACCCACCACGCTTGGTCCAGAACGCCCCCCTGCATTGCTGAGTGTGGGCCTACCAGCACCTGACCTTCCTCCTCCATCTCCACCAGGACGAGGAGCCTGCGCGGCCCACAGGGGCCCAGGTGAAGCGCCACGCCTCCTCCTGCAGTGAGAAGTCCCATCGAGTGGACCCACAGGTCAAAGTCAAGCGGCATGCCTCCAGTGAGTTCGGGTTGGGGGGCACAAGGGGGGGACTCAGAATCAGTTTCCTCCAAGGGTCACGCAGGCAAATAAATAAGTGAGCTGAAGTATGAGAAAGTAGTCTATACCTTGATCAAAGGCAGCCAGCTTGTGGCCTCAGAGGGGAAGGTCAAGTAGTGGGGGCAGGGGACTCTAAGAAATCTAGACAGCATGTGAAATTAATATTGGCAATTAATTTTAAAAATTTTAATACTGAATAAGGCTAAATATATGTGTATGTATGTATATATGCAAACAGTCTGCCCTGCAGCAGCTAAATTCCAGGCAAATACAGCTGAAAGGAAGGGTGTTCCCTTCCCCTACCCAGCCCAACTCACAGGGGAGAGGTTCTATCCAGGTAGGGTAGGTCAAGGTCCTGGGGTCCCAGTTGCCCTCCCCACAACTCACTCACAGGACAGAGGTTCCCCGCTGGAAGAGGTAAGCCACAAAGACCAGAGGTTATGGCCCCTGCTCGTAAAGTAGAACTGTTACTCCAAGAGAAGGAGGCCATTGTCCCCAGCCCTGGATTCAGAACATTGGCTCAGAGATTTTGCCCATGGTGAGAGGCAGGTCATAAGAACAGAGAACTTCAAAGCTCCCCCTCAAAAGATTTGACTTGAGTTGTAACAGTATGGAGAAGTTTAAGCCAAAGAGTACTCTCAAAAACCATGGACATTTGGTGGGAACCAAGTTGAGAGGCCAGTAGCAGCTCCATGAAAGCAATAAACCAAACCACAGGCCAACAGTTTCATTAGCGAGAACCAGGGAAGGAGATAGGGAAGAAGAGCCCCCTGGGTCCAAAATAAACACTGGCCAGCAATAAAATGGAATATTCACTAAGCACTTACTATTTGCAAGGTATTATACCAAGTACTTTTCACAAGTTACTTCAATTTAAACCTTTCCACAATGCTGAGGTAAAATTTGTCAATATCCACATTTACAAATGTGGAAACTAAGGCCCAGGGCCAGTCACACAAACACCACCATTGACTTTTGCTTGATGGCACACAACCAGTAAAGTGCAAAGAGAACGCAAAGCTTCATCGGTCAAGATCCAAAATTCTTGCTATTCCCTGTGCTTTCCTTCCTCCCTCTGTTCTGTATTTCTCTAGAAGATTCACACCAAGTTTACCTAGGGGTATAGATCTAAGTGTTTCCATTTTATAGGGAGAAGTTGAGGTTCAGAGAGAAGCTACGCCACCCAAGTACCTTTAGCAGAGGTCAGAACTGAGGTCCTTCTTCTGCCTCACATCTCTGCAGGTGCCAACCAATACAAGTATGGTAAGAACCGAGCTGAGGAGGATGCCCGGAGATATTTGGTGGAGAAAGAGAAGCTGGAGAAAGAGAAAGAGACCATACGGACTGAGCTTACGGTGCTGCGGCAGGAGAAGAAGGAGCTGAAGGAAACCATCCGGAGCACCCCAGGTACCTATGTGTGTGGCCCAGGCACTCAGGGGGACACAGCCCTGACCCCTCCTCTGGAACAGGATGGGGAGGTAAGGGGAGGTGGTCTGCACAGGTCACCAGGTTTCTTACCCAGGACAGGTGGGCTTCCCCTCCTCTTCCTCCTCCTCCTCCTCCTCCCCTTCCTCTTCCTCCTTGTCATCGTCATTCATCACCATCACCATCATCATCTCTCCTGCCTAATGGAAGTGCCATCAATTTAATAACTGCTTTGGTAACAGCAAATGAAAAAGCATCATCAAAATATGTATACTTAATGTAGTAAAATGTGATCTCATTTTAGAAATGTTCAACTGTGGAAAAAAGCATGCCCTAGAATGAAGGAAATTACAGACATCATTCTGAATATCACATTAGCTCATTCATTCACAGATAAGTCCTGAGCACCCACCTGTGTGAGACATTGCTCCAGCTGCTGGGACAGTGGCACTCTGCCAGGCCTCTCTTCTAAATCCAGGGTCATGACCTCCACAGACCCTGCCTGCTCTGGGCTCTTCTGTACTACTCTCTGCTGTTTCCTTTGAGTTCTTTCTATATCTGCAGTTCAGATGGAAGGAGCAGAGGCCCTGCCCTTAGCGAATATGTCCAAGATCACGCAGTGCATGAGAGTTGAATGGAGCCTGTGACACAATATTGTAAACAATTTCAGAAACCTATGTGCCCCTTGAGCCCACTAATACATTGCCTAGGTGTTCATTAGCCTCAGACTGAGAATATCTGGATTAAAGGATATGACCTGTACTATTTGGTCAAGAATCAAGAAAGGGAGGCAGAGGAGGATAGTTTGGTTTCAATATAAGAAACTTTATAAGAGTCTGAAGCAGGTTTTGGAGTAGGCTGACTATCCTCCTTGTCTTGGTCAGTTTTTTTTTTATATAACATCACTTTGTCACATATTATTAATTATATTGTTTCTCTCTCATATACATACACACACAAGTATAAGCTCTACAAGGGCAAGGATCTATGCCTGTTTTGTTCACTGATATATCCCAAAAGCTCATAACAGTAGCATTCAATAAGTAATGAATGAATGAACAACTGAATAATTCAAACAAATAAAGAATTCCCCATTACTAAAAAACCCTCCAGTGGAGCCTCTTTCAGGCTAAGAATGGAACTAACTTTTAAACCTGATGAGACCCAAAACAGCTCTTGGTGTGAGGAAGGCACTAATATAGATGTGTTTGCTTAAACTGAATAAGCAGCAACATGCTAGTAGGAACATCTGGTCAATGTAAAGCCCTGGGTTATACTCAGTTTCAAGAGAAACCACAGACAAATTGGCTTAGACATTAAGAAAACTAAAACTGGCAAGTTGAGCAAGCAATCAGGTATAATGAGGTCCAGAGACTTCAGTGATGTCTCCAGGAAGCATATTCTCTCACCCTTGTGTCTGCCTTCCTGTACCTGATTTCATTTTCTGCCTCATGATGACATAGTGGCTGTCCAGCTCCAGCCCTCACTCACTCTGCTCAGCCACTGCAGCAGAAATAGCTTCTCTTCCCAATGACCTCCTCAAAAACCACAGGATTCACTCTAACTGGACAACTTTGATCCCTAAACCAATCTCTGGGACCAGAAAATAAGATATGATTATGGATCAAGTCTGAGTTATGTGTCAAACCCTTCAAATGAGAATGAGATTGGCCCCACTCATACATTAGGACCGAGAGAGAGAAGGTGGTTTCCCTGTGGTAAATCAGGACTGTACCTGGAAGATCGAGAGATAGGTACTAGGCAGGTAAAAACCATATAGCCCAGCATGGAACTGGAACCCAGACCCAAGGCCCACCCATTAATTAGGACTGGTGGGTGAAAAGGAGGGGCAGACTAAGGCCTGAGGCCTTGCCAGGCAACCTGATGCTTCAGGCCAGGCTCAACTGTTTCTCACCCATGTTTTCGGACGCAGGAGCAAAATTAAAGGCTCTGGAGGAGGCCATGGCCACCCTGGAAGCTCAGTGCCGCGCAAAGGAGGAGCGCCGGATCGACCTGGAGCTGCGGCTGGTGGCTGTGAAGGAGCGCTTGCAGCAGTCTTTGGCAGGGGGGCCGGCCCTGGGGCTCTCTGTGAGCAGCAAGAACAAGAGTGGGGTGAGTCCTCGTCCTCTGGTGCTGGCAGCAGCTGCTCCCTAAGCCCCTCACGTGCCGCAGGTCTTCCTGGTCATGAAAGTTGTGCTTCTATGCTCATTTTCAGATGAGCAAACTGAGGGCCAAAGAAGGGTGGGGCGTGTCACAGGTGGCACAGCTAGGAAGAGGAGTCTTGGAGTTGGAGCGCGCTCCCTGGCCTGCGTTCTCTCTGCTAAGGTCTCACCATTTGGCTTTTTATTCTGAGTGTGGTCAAAGAAGTGGTCGTGGGGTTATGGATGATAATAACAATGGTCACTGTTGGATCAGAATAACAAACTCATGCTGATCCATTACATAGGCCATACAGCATCTGGATCCGCTCACTTGATCTTCACGCAGTCCTATGAGGTAGCACTATGTGTATCACCCCACTTGTCAAGACATGGAAACTGAGGTTCAGAGATGTTGACTCACATGCTCAAGGTCACTCAGCTAAGTGGGAAACAGGATTCCAAACCCAGAAATTCTGACTCCAGAGCCCTGTTTTGACCACTGTGGAACATGTCCCTATGTACTAGGCACTGTCTTTAGGGATTGGGCCCATTATCTCAAAGGCCTGGAGAAGTAGCTACTCTCACCTTGAATGAGACTCCCTCAGTCCACCTCAGCATCTCAACCTCAGCAATTATTGGCCCAAATAATGGGCCAATAGATTTTATTAGGAACGATTATGTGACTTGTGGGATGTTTAATGGTATCCCTAGCCTCCAGATGCTAGCAGCCACTAGCTGCTAGTAGCTCCATGCTCCCAGCTTGTGACAACCAAAAATCTCCCCAGAAATTTCCAGATATGCCCTGAAATGACAAATCCACCCCACACTGGTCTAAGTTACCAAAAGTCCCATCATATTATTCTTTCTCATAGCACCTAATGACAACTTGTGTGTATGTGTACATGTACACATACATATAAATACATACATATAAACAGATATATGCAAATATGTATTCTTGTCTAACTTCTGCCTGCCCCACTATATTATGTTTTTATTTGATTATCATTATAGCCTTAGTCCTTTATAAAGTCTGAAAAATGGGAGTTCAGTGAGTTTTTGTGGAATGAATAAATGTTACACCTGATTTCAGACCAGGAAATTGAGAGATGAACTAACCGGTCTGCTAAGTGTGAGTTGTCACCAGGAACTAAATTTTTACTGTTATTGTCCCAGATTACACTGTCAGACCACACCCTGAGGTCTTGAAGCCAGGGCTATTCCTTCAGCCCCTACACTTCCTCTCTCTGGGGGCATTCCTGACCTCATTTACAGTTGAAGAACTTAAGGGGTGAGGACACAATGACTTCTTCCCAAAGTCTCAGAATGCTCATGGAGGGGCTAGAAGTGGCTTTCTCATCCTAGCTACCTCCTCCTGCCAGCAGGCCCTGAAGTTCCCATTCCAGAACATGTGTCCCTCCACTTTGGATCCTTTAGATGGCCTTAGGATATAAAGAGAAGTCTTCTCTGCAGGTTTAGTTGTTAGTAGACCACACATAAGGAACTACACCCAGTGAAGTACCAAACAATTATCTGGAAAATGCAAAGGAGTGAGGACAGTACTGAAAATAAGAAGGAAGAGAAGAGAAAAGCCAAGAAATAGGGCTGTGGGGGTTGACTCGTGGCTCTCCCACTCACCACCATGTGATCTCGAGCTGGGACCTGACCTTCCCGTTTTCCTTCCCTGCAAAATAGCATCACTAATAATAGTACATATTCCCAAGGCTGGGTGAGGCTGAATGAGCTAATCCACACACTGCCGGGCGCGTCATGAGGGGTCCATCATTTTAGCCACTACAGTTACTCCAAGGCCCTTACCCAGGCTGAAGCTGGCATGTTTGCACAGTGCCTTCTGTTTACATGTTCTGGAGGCCCAGTGTGGGTGGCCAGCATTAGACCTCACTTATGTAATTATTCTTGTCATCAACAGGAAACTCCAAATAAACCCCAGAACAACACCTCAGAGCAACCTCTCCCTGTCAACTGTGTTTCTGAGCTGCGGAAGAGGAGTCCGTCCATCGTAACCGCCAACCAAGGAAGGGTGCTGCAGAAAGCCAAGGTACGGCAGCCAGCACTCAGAGCTCTGCAGCCTTTAGATGGAACATCAGTAAGAACCCAACATATCAGCCAGTGAGAAGGGCAGAGAATTGCCAGTAACATCCATGGAGTAAAAACTATGAACTTTGCTCAGAGAAGACCCTCAAATCTCATTCAGAACCTCCTTAAGTCTTTCTTAATGCAGAATTCTATCAAGCTCTGGTTTCTGAGTCTACCATGTGTTTTGAGATGAGAAAGGCCATTTCAGAAATGAGGAAACAAAGGCCATTTTCAGAAATGAGGGAGTGGAGGGGTTGCCAGAGATCCCAACCCTGGCCAAGCTGGGATAAAGCCCACCTCTCCCCATTCCAAGCCAGGGCTCACTCCATGACACTGGGTCACAGTCCCATCTCTGAAGCTCTCAGGACCAGCTGTGTTTCAGAACTTTTTGGATTTTAGAAAATTAATATGGTACAATGCTCTAATGGAGGGAAACCCCCAACAAATTCTCAGGAGGTAGGGACCCTGGAAGTAAACACATTAATAACTACAGTAGAGCACATGAAAAGTCAGACCATGTGGAATAAATAGGTTACAAACAGCTTCACATCGGTTTAAGTCAGGTTTTGCCACCAAGTGAGTTTGTGCCAAAACACTTAAAAATATTGACTGGTCTCAGGACTTTCTGGCATTCAGAATTGCTGATAAGAAAGTGACCTGAAAAACAAATACCTGAGCATTAGGATATGAGATTAGAGAAATAATCAGCCAGAGGCCAGACTATCTAGACCCAACATCAGCAAACTTTCTCTGGAAAGCGCCAGATAGGAAATATCTAAGATTTTGTGAACGCCATCCATGGTCTCTCTCACGAACACTCAACTCTGCTATCATAGCAGGAAAGAGGCTACAGATAATATATAAATGAATGATGACTGGGCTATGTCCCAGTAAAACTATTCAAGGACACTGAGATTTGAGTTTCATATAAATTTCATGTGCTGTGAAAGAGCATTCCTTTGGTTTTCTTTTGAACATTTCACATTTTAAAATGTAAAACCATTCTTAGTTGATGGATTGAACAAAAACATTAACTAAGCCAGATTTGACCCATGGGCCATAGTTTGCTTTTCCTTAATCCTAATAAGCCATTAGAAGGATTTTGAATCATATTTTAACATAGTAGAAAGTCACTGGCAAGTTTTAGGCAAGGGATTTTGGGTATGAGTTATGCTTTTAAAAGACCATTCTCACTATTATATTTAAAATGGATGAAGGGACAAGAGAGACCGGTTAGAAGTACTAATCTAGATGTAAGCAGTGATCTAAGCTTCAAGTGAGAAAGGTTTAGTGGAGGTATTATGAAGTGGTTGGCTTTGGAGATGGAGTCAAACAATTTGCTGATGAGGATATGGAAGATGAGGAAAGGATGACTCTGAGATCACTGCCCTGAGCAACTGTGGTTTAGATGGTTGATACTGGAGGAGCGGTTGGTACTAGAGAATGCTCCACCGAGAATGTTCTAATCATCACATTCTAATTTGGTTGACAGCATCATCCGCAGGCCCGCAGGCCTGGCTGGAAAGCCAATGCAGTGTTTATGAGTCAAAAGCTACTCACTGCTGGCCATGATTTCAGGATCCCTCTTGGAGGAACTCCTCGACAACCCTGGGGAAGGGGAAGAGCCTGTGGGCTGCCTGCCCTCGCCCTTCCTCACCAAACTTCTTGGTTTCCCTCCTGTAAGCCTCCTAACCCACCTCAAGATCCTGTGGAATAGCTCTGGAGCCAGATGCAGTCCCCAATCCCCTCCTCCTTCTGGGCTCAGTTTCCAAAGTTTGTCTGAGAAAGACAAACTGTGATGTTTGAGACTTAGAAATGAGGCCCAGCACAGCCCAGTGACTTACCCCAGACCACACACAGAGGGGATGGGACTAGGACCCACAGCTCTCTAATCTGCCCAACAGAAACCTTTATATGAGTAGCTGGAGCGGGATATTTTTATTCTACAAGTCACACTCAAATAGTCAACAGATTGATTGGTCTTGTTTTTCTATGCTTCAGGAATGGGAAATGAAGAAGACCTAGAAAGAAGAGAATTGCATCCAAAGGAAATGTCAACTTGTCCATCCAAGACAGAAAAGCTTTTTTTACAGGGTGACACCAAAGGACTGGAAGTAGCCCCCACTCTCCTGAGCACCCAAAAGACCAGCTTTTATTGTCTGCATGATTACAGGGGATATGGGGAGGGAAGAAGTAGAATGGAAGAGGGAAATGGAGGGCATCCCTATAACTTTACAGAGGATGGAAAATGGGGGTGAAGGGAGATGAAATTTGCACAGTTGTAAAGGTTTTAACATGTCTTTGCCTTCTCTTCTGAAGAAGAAATGAAAGCACATGTCCATAAACCATTCCATCCCATTCTCAGCATTTTATTCCCAGTCCTGAGGGCAAAGGAAGGTAGTACTAAGGCATCGACAGTGCAGGTTAAGAGACAAGACTTGACCATCTGATCACACTTGTGCCCGGTGGACTCATGTTGGGTATTACTGACAACCTCCATACAAGACAAATAGGCTGGAAAATTAATAGAATCATCCCTGCTGCCTGCATAAAGCTGAACCAAAGAAATCCAGGTGACTATGTCTTTGTGCTCATCTTGCACTAAGATACCCACCAAAGTCTTCCCTTCCCTATCTGCTATCAAGTAAAACATTTGGTTCATTTCTGCCATATGGGTGCTAAGCATTGTATAAACCCTTGATACTTTTATAGGGAAGTAAAGACCTTAAGTCCTGGGCAGTCTCTACTAGCTGAGCCATTCACTACTTTCTAAACACTCTAAGCACTTTATAGGTGTTTACCATGTTTCCTTCCAATAAAGATAAAGCTGTTAACTGTAAGAGCTCAGGAGCTAGAGCAAGGGAAATACCAGCATAACCTCTGGGCACTTTGCTAACAGCTTTACATGGTTCCCCTACTTAAAGTTTTATTACTTAAACCTCATCCAACCTTTACCATCTTATGAGGTGGAAAAGAAGTTAACTAGACCACAATCACCTAGCTGGTCAGTGACCAACCATAAGTCTTATGAAATTGGATTCAGACAGGACTGGGTTTGAGTAGCTTTTGCTACTTACCAGTTGTCTTTGGAAAAGTCACTTGACCTCTGATTTTTGTTTTCCTGACCTGTAAAAACCAGGTTAACAATCGCACTTCCCTCCCAAGACTGTTGGGGAATTTAGTGAAATAATATGCGGGAAGCAATGTGCAGTGTATGGGAAATAGGAAATGCTCGATCAATTGTGGCTTTTATTATTAGCTAGATGAGAAATGTCTGACTCACAATTCTATGTTCTTTCAACTGAAGAAGAAATGATCTTTACATGGTAATTACAGCCATCAAAAGCTAAAAGGCAACCAATCTATTCGTGACAGTTTTCACCTAGATTTTATCTTCAATGAAAAAGAAACTCATATAATCTGAATTGTCAGTGTTTTTTAAAATGCAGATTCTGGAATGATACCCAGCATTCATAACTCTGTCCTCAGTATATGACAGTCTTTTTCATGCAGTCATTTGGGTAGTAAGTGTCTTTTCACACCAACAGATCTCACACTCTTTGAAAGGTGGAACCCTAGGTAATTAATAATCAACATTTATCATTATGTTAGTCAGGGTCAACTTCACAGGCATGTAACCTACACATAGGGTCTCATGCTTGGTTTAATGCTCTGCTGTTGCCCTCTTAATAATTTTTCAACAAGGGACTCTACATTTTTCCTTTCATCCTTTAAATTATGTAGCTAGTCTTAGTACTAAATAATTACATTTCCAGGCATTATCCCTTTAGTTTTCACTAAAACCCTTGAGATATATTCTATTATCTCTTTTCACAGTTCAGGAAGTAAAGTCCAGAGAGGTTAGGTGACTTGTTGAAACTCACAGAAAGGGGTGAAGTCATCACATGAATACAGTAAGTCTGATCTTAGAGCCCTCCCCCTAATTCTGAGGCTCTAGTTCATCCATTTCTCCCACTGTCCTTGCACCACAGCATTCTAGCACACTAGCACTTAATAAAAACATGAATGAATGGATGCATGTTTGCAATACCTGTGGTGTAAATTGGACAGCAAGAGAATTGTAAACAAAATGGCTAAAGCATGGATACCAGTTCTTGCTTTTTAAAATGCCTGGTTGTTTTTCCAAAGTACTGGCACATGAGTCTGAGTGTTTTTCCAAAGCACTGCCATGTCTTTGTACTGTAAGAATTCTAATGTCGCTAGATCACCATTGGGGGACCACAGCAGGTTCACCATCTCTCTGAGCCTTAATTTTTCTCCTCTGTAAAAGAGAATCATAATCATTCCTTAAATTATGTGGCTCTTTTTATGGCCAAAAGGAACTATAAGGTATTGAGCAAGGCCTTGGATAGGACATAAAGATGCAAAACACTCCAGCTCTATCCTTGTGGAATTCATAGACAAGCAGAGAAAATCTGACCCAAATAGCTACAAGTCATGTTATGGTGAAGATTCAGAATAATGAGGCACAAATACCAACTCTTAAAAATCTGTTTTTTAGCTTTAGGGTCTATCCAGTAATTAGTCCAGCAACTCTCAAACACCTTCAACCCCCATCATCAGTCCACCTTTACATCCTGTCAGCTTTCCATACTAAATCCCTCTAAAACCCATCCACTTCTATCTCCACTGACACCATCCAAAAATATTTGAACACATCACATATGCATCTACTATGCATACCTAGTACTACACTACTAGATGTCAGAAATGACAGCTGCAAGTAAGATATCTTCATGAAGCACATACACTAGTTGGAGAAGCAATCAAACAAAGTGCAGGACATACCTAAAACGGTTACTTTACAGGATGGTTACAAAGGTCTCTTTTACCATGAGCCCAGAACAGAATACATCCTCTCTTGTATGGACTATTCTAACAATTTTTCTATTTCTTTACCTCCTGCCTTCTTATCCCCTCTGTACAGCAGTCAAAATGACCCCTCAAACGTGTAAAGGCTTTGTAATATGTCCCCATTGCAACTGGACTAAGATTAAAGGTCATTCGCGAAAGAAAATTCTCAGTAATTACATTAGGTCACTGGTCCTTGGAAATGAACAAAGATGAATCTCTGCCATAACGGAGCTTACATCTTAGTGAAAGGATATGAATTGGCGGGAGAAGAGTAATAGCAGGAAGGGACAAGGTTTGACTTTTTAAATCCCTCATGTGATCTGGCCCTGCCTCACTGTATGTTTTAGGAATCACTGGGTTGGGGGATGCTGGTATTTCCCCCCACATGAACTATGTTCTTCCTCTTTTCATCTACTAGACCTTCAGCGTTCAGTTCAGATGTTATTTCCTTTGAGGAAATTCCCCCAAACCCAACCCTATGGCCTTCGAGGCTTCCGCAGGACCGCATTCCGCAGCCACCACTCATAGTTGGACTTTTATCGCCTTTACGTTTGCTCAAACTTTGCTTATCACTTGAAGTGAGCTCCACATGGGCACACCCCTTTGTTCACCGCGGATTCCGCGCCAAGTACAGAGCCAACGTCGTTATGGCATGAAACAGCCCTACGCGCCAAAAACCGTGGGGGCCGGAAGTTTGCGCAGGGTCCAGAAGACGGGATGGGGGGGGCAGCGAGGCGCACGAGGACAACCGGAAGTGCGGTAGTCCAGTCGGACAGTTGCGGAGGGAACTGCAAAGGCTGCCGGGAAGCGTGGGTTTTTTTTTTAAAGGGAACGTAGCTCGCCCCACCTCTCCACTCCACCCCCTTGGAGCAAGTGCGCTTGCGCCGCTTCGTTCGCCGGAGGTCGGGAACATGGCCGCGCGGTCCCTGTGGGCGGTCCGGCGGCGGGTGCAGCGCCTCCTGGCCTGGAGTGCCGCATCTGACGGCAGGTAAACGTGACAAGCTGGGAGCACGGACGTGAGGATCGTGAGGAACGAGCGACCGGGCAGGGCGGTTGTGGGCTGGAGAGCGAGAGGACTCACCAAGCCTCTGGGCCACTACGACCTGGCGCTCTCGGTCCCATTTTATTGAGGGGGAAACTGAAGCCCATGGCCACGCCTCCTTGCCGGGTGGAAGAAGGTCGCCAGAGCCGAGGTTATGTTCTCACTAGTGGGAACTCTGGAGCTCTGAGCAGCGATTGGATTGGAGATGTATCTCCCCACCCCACTCCCAGCTGTGGTAGCTGCCGGTAGATGGGGATTCCCTCGCCAGACTCCCGCTGTGATTTTGATCCTTCTTTATCTGGGCATCACTTTACCTGTCGGTGCGAGGGCGTTGAATTTCTTCTCTCCAAATGGCCCATTCACCTGAGTTAAGGAATCTAAAACAGCTTTTCTTGGTCACTTATCCCAGTTGCAGAACGATGGGTAGTTCTTTTTGTTCCAATATTTCATTGAAACACTGAGTTTCGGAAAAATTGAGTAATCCTCCATACCTAAATAATAGAGAGCTGGTGTAATGCAGACTGGACACTAGTCAGGACTCCAGAATCGGCTCTTTGAATTAGTGAAAAATGTTGTTTGGAGGTCGATTCGTCGTTGACTGTTTCTTCCTGGGAAAGAATGAAAGAATTGAGGAGGGGCATGATTTTAAGTTTAGAGCTCCAAAATGTGAATTAAGCCTCTAGAGGAAATCCAGAAATTTTGCCTTTTTGTCGCCTTTTTATTTAACACACATGATCCAGCATCCCACCTTAGCACCTGGGGGACGTTTAACTCAAGGTTTCAGGCCTTGTTTTTTAATAACGATTGTGATGAAGGGAAGTGACCAGATGAAAAATGGTTCCTTATGATAAAATTTCCCTTCACTCCAGTTTTGAAGCAGTAGAAATTGAAAGGATGGGCCACAACTCTTTCCAGACTCGGGCTCTGGCCATTTTCCTTGTGGACAAAATGATTTGACCTTCTTTCAATTGGATAGATGCAGTTTGTAAGGGTTTAGGAGGAAGTATTTAACCCTGTGTGATTTGCACCAGTCCATAGTAACCATATTTTCTAAAGCAGAAGTTTGGAACCATACATAATCTGACACCAGATCCTAATCACTGAATTTAGAATGGGCCTAAAACATCTGGGAAATAAAAGTTGTCTAGCCCATACCTGTATATTGACTGTTTCTCTTCCCTTTCTTGAAACAAACTCCCTTTGAACTTTTGCTCAGATGTTATCTCAAAGACCACTCCTCAATATCTGTTACTGTATATAAATAAACTTTGTTTTAGAGAGCATTTGTACTCACAGATTCATTTTCTTGAGGATTTTATTTCAAATCAAGTTATGAGGCTTCAACTTGTGATGGAAGCTTCCTTGAACTGTATCCTTGATCTACAAACTAGCCTCTATTCTAAATTCCTTCTTAGGTAAATTGAACTAAATGTCAAACATTTTAGCTGTATAAAATTGTAGATTCTGAACATTAATTGAATACAAAGATCCATTTTATTCACCTGTTTGTATTTCACAGTCCATAGCTTAAAATGTTTTTTAAAAGCGTAATTGTCTTAATTTTGTTCCATATACGTGAGTTCTCCAAATTTCTCTAGCACAGGTTCTCTTCCCTAAAAGCCTTACTCACAACTGTTAGTCAAGAATGCTTTTGAATTCTAAGCCTAAATCCAGTTTGATAAAGTCATTTTTCTGAACTTAATTTTCTCCCTCTGTAAAATGAAGTATTGAAGCAGAACTGTGTGACTTTGTGTTCTGAATTCTCACTTCTGATATTTTCCTGATGGTTCTGGTATTAAAACATGGCTTTTACTGGCTTTGGTGTCCCCACTTCTGGCTCTTTCTAGTCCCTAGTGCTTATTACCCTGACTTACCAGAATACTGCTGTGTGGTCTTAAGCAAGTCATAAGCCTCTCTGAGCCTCAGCTTCCTCACATGTTAAACAGGGATGATAATTGTACTTGTTTCACATATTGTAAGATGAAAAGAGGATTTATGTAAAACCCTGACAGCAGTTTCTTGCACTTAGTAAGTACTTTGTAAGTGTTGTATTGTTACCATGACTGAAGGCACTTTGTCTGGAGAGTCAGTCTGGGAAGTTCCATTTTCAATCACTGGACTTTGTTGTAACTTGGCTATTTATATGATATGGCTATTTCTATTTCTTCATTATGGGACACCTTCCCACTGTAGAAGATGGGCACATCCTTTCAGCACTGCCACCCAGAGAACCACTGGTGAGGACTGCAGTTCCGATGACCCTCCTGATGAGCTCGGGCCCTCTCTTGCAGAAAGAGCCTTAAAGCTAAAAGCTGTTAAACTGGAGAAGGAAGTTCAGGACTTAACAGTGAGTAGACTTTATATTAATCTGTACTTCACATCCTCTCTCTGATTTAAATATCCAAAGAATGTTTTCTGTGTCATTTCTAAATTGTTTCCCCTAATTTGCTCTTTACTCTTTACCCCACCTCTATGTCTTGTTAGGTATGCTAGGCAAAATAATGTGTAGGAGTTGAAAAACATCACTAACTGCAAATAGTCATCTTTTCTATTCTGTCTTCAGTTCCATGGTCTATTACAGTACTTAGATATCTGATATTTTTAGTAGTTTCAAAGGAAGTACCATGCCTGGCATGTAGTAGACACTCAATAAATACATGTTGAATGAGTGAGCTCATTCATCATTATACTCTGCTCATCAAACTGCATCTGGCACACTGTACCCTGTGCTGGATTGACAGCAAACTCTAGGGGAGATAGAGAATTAGAGTAAATGCAAATAGAGCCCACTCAGTATGGTAAGGAGGATGGAAAGTATGTCTCATGAGAGCAATTAAAAGGGACCAATGTTTATAACAAAGAAAAAAACAAAGGGGCTAAAGTAACTGCCTGCAAGTAGGTGACATTTTTAGAACTTATTCTTGGTTGTCCCAGAGTAAATTCATTATACTAACATTAGAGGACGTCAGTGTTGACTGACCGTGAAAAAGAAAGCTTTCCTCAAGATCAGGAGTGTGGTGACTGTTAAGTGTTCAAGCTCAGGGGCTCAGTGATAGCCAGCCAGGGCTGCTGTTGAGAGTATGGTTTCTGCTCTGACTGTGGATTTGGAGTAGCTGATCTGTGATTACTACACCTAAATATTTGTTTGTTTGTTTATTTACAAAAACCTATTACAAGGGTAAACTTTGTAAAATAAGCAAAAGCCTTCCTTGCTCATCACTTTGACTTTGCTTTTCATGTTCAGGTGAGATACCAAAGAGCTGTAGCTGATGGTGAAAACATAAGAAGGAGAACACAAAGATGTGTAGAAGATGCCAAGATATTTGGTGAGAGATTTATTCACAATTAAAAAGTATCCATTTAGGCCCTTAGTAGCAGTTTCACAAAGTGAACATAGTAAAAACACATCTGTGTCCCTCACCCATCCTTGCTTTACCCTTCTGCTATTCCCCTAGGCCTTCGTGCTGTTTACTGGGAATGTTGTCAAGTGAACCATATGCTAAAACAATGCTAGCATTTGTTTTGACCAAGCCTTTGTTACTTAATTTTTCATGCATGTCCAGTTAACATGCTTATACATACCACTGTGTTTAATTCATTAATGTAAGTGAATCATTATGATGTTCAGAGAAGAATCCAAAATGTAGACCCATGGGCAGTCAGGAATGCTGAAATTTGCTTTAGAGAAGCAAAATTTGTGTATATCCATCATGCAGTAATAAACTATTCCCATCAGATGGTTTTCACTGTAGTGAACAAGAATCACTTGATTACTGTCCGTTTGCTACAATATTAAATAACTCAAAGGCAAAGGCTTAGATCACATGGAAACAGAGAACCCTCAAGATTGTGCCAGATCACATCTATTTTTTTATTGATGAAAATCTTTTTGGTGTGTTTCAAAGTCCTTTGGAAATTTTTCCCTAAACACACTACAATTTGTTCCAAATGTTTTCATGAAAATGTTACTTGATAAGTAGGGGATTCAAAGGTAAAGGGCAAATCTTACTTCTTGCTGTGCTCACAATTTAATATGGCATATTATACTTTCACTTCCATGGAAAGAAAGTGCTTAAGGCGCCCTAGTTCAACCTCCTTTCACAGATAAGAAAAAAAAATTTAATTGGTGACAGGTGTAGACTCAAGTCCAGTATCTCCTAACACCTGATCTATTTGTCTTTCCCCTATATCCTGACTTCCTGTTCTCTAGATTTTTATCTGCTATTTGTGCATAAGGTTCACTTCATTCCTACCTGTCTAACCCCAGTATTTTGGCATAGCCTTCTGGCTTTTATTCAGTGCTGTGGACATCATGTTTCAGGGTATCGAGTATCAGCTAAGTACTGACCCCCAAACTACTCCTGCTACCTTATCCAAGTATTAGGCTCTTATTTCCAACCATCAGGACAGGGCTCAGCAAACTAGAGCCTGCTGACCACACCCGCTGCCTGTTAGTCCATAAATTTGGCTCTTAATTTCATCATAAAAAAATTCATGGACTTTTTCTCATTTGTTATATAATTACTTACATGAGGTCCTTGATCCTTTTATCCCATAAAACCAAAAATACTTGCTATGTGATCCTTTGCAGAAAAAGTTTACTGACCCCTGAGCTACAGAGGATTTCTGTAGCAAATAGACCTAGTTGTGCTAACTGGTAATTGACTTAGCAGAAATCAAGCTTTAGGCAAGGAACTGGTTTATATCAGTTTACGCAAGGATTCGTAAAGTTCCTGGGAACAAACACATTAACTAAACTTGAAAAATTTGATTATATCTGGTTTTTAGCATGTGTCTAGCAAAACATGCTATAGAAGTCATTTGCTCCTAGTGGACTGTAATACTTAGAAAATTGTAGATTGTTCAGTGAGCATGGAAGTAAGATGTAGCGTGATGATTCTCCTCTACCCAGGGATAGTTGTGTGTCACTGTCTCTCCTCTTAATAGATTACAAAGGGCTTTTTGTTTGTTTTGCTTAAGTAGTAGTATAGATGTTATAGGGCAGGGAGAGGGGCACCCCCGAAACCCCAGACCTGCCCTGGTTTAAATGGGTTCTGCCATCCGCCGCATCAATGCAAAACATATAAGACCTTTTGTGGAAACCACACTTTAATACAATTAGAAAAGACAGAGAAGACAAAGAATATAGTATCTAAGTCAAGCACCCAATGCTATCCAACTCCTCGTGGGTAAAAGTCCACCCAAACGGGATTGGCCCAAAGCAAGTCTCGAAAGCCTGCCACAAGTCTAGAACAGCTTTTGGCAGGGACCCACATATAAGGGTCAGAAACAGCCAGACAATTCTGGGAGGAACCAAAATACCTTTCGGCAGGGACCCATCCAAAAGGTTCAGAAATAGTCAGACAATTCTGAAAGGAACAGAGCAAAATCAAAACCAAAATCAACAATGTCATTGTTAACTTCCCCATGGGTCTCGCACCCATATCTATTCCAATCAGTCCAGGCCAGTGTAGCTTCTTTACAAGTCTCTCTGCTCCTTGGGCCTCTTCTGGCTTTCCATCCTTCTTCTGTCTCCTCCTGTCTTCTGTCTGTGTTCTGTGTCTCCTCTGTGTGTGTCCTCTCTCTTCTCAAGCTTCTTATATCCTGCTCAGTTCCACCCTACTGTGGGTGGGACAGGGAACCTGGGACACACCCTTTTTCCTGGGGACCACGCTATTACATAGACACAAACCATATATTGAAGTAAAACAATAGAAGAGAATCAGACAAAACCCCTCACTATACAGACAAGAGAACCAAGGCTTCTGTTTACCCAAATTGACACAACTTTACTGAGAAGGAGCCAGGTCTCTGTACCGTACCTTGTACAAGTCAGCACAGAAGCTTACACCCTCACAATCTAGAGTGTCTCTTCTTTTGAATTGCCAGGGAACACCTTTGCTATCTGGATTGATCTTTATCCTTCATTCCATGAGTGGAATTCTGATCTTATTGGTCTACTTTCAAGCCTTTGGCTGATTTCTTCAACTTTTTCCTGATGATCTCTTAATTACCATTACTGTTCAGGGCTGCCGTCCCTAATGGGGATGAGGGAGGTATCTTGTGGAACTTTGAACACACCAAGTCTGGTTCTCTGCAGATGTGTCCTCGATTCACTATTGCCCCTCCTGCTTTCTCTCCGACCCCAGAACAGACTATATCATAGCAAGATTCCTTCAGTTTGTTCTGATATCTTCCCTCCTGCTCATCTTTTATGTCTCCAGTACCTCACATCCACTATGTGTGTTCTTAGACGAATCTGGACCCATTGCACTTGGTTTGCTCAAGAAGCTATGATGGTCTTTATCACCCAGAAGTTAAAGGTAGAATTCCTACCTTTTTATCAGTTGTTCCTTCCCAGCCAGGCAGTACATCTGGGAAATCTCCAGATGATAGGTCTTTTATTGCGTGACAGTTGAGTAATCTTCCTTTTTACCTCTGAGTACATTTAAGGTACCTACCTATCTTGACACAAGACTTTTGCATTGTCATAGATGCCTGAATGATGACATCCCTTAATTTCTGTAACGAGCCTTCTCAACAGCTGAGTTTACTTTTATCTTGTTCACGTGACTAAAGAAATTAGACAAGTTCAATTGCCTGTTTCCAGCATACCCATATAGCTTTATAACAGGCAAGTTGGACACGCCTCCCCTATGGGTGTGTCTTACTTCCCTGTTCTTACTTGTCCAGCCCTCAAGAATCAATCACTCTTGATTCCTGTTTACACAGTACTATTTTTTTTCATTATTGAACTACTTCCCCCCTTAGTTGAGAATTCAACTAAGACAGGCAGAAATTTTCAAGATGTATATAATTCAGTACTGAAGGTAAATAGCAACCAAATTATAAGAAGCATGTGAAAATGGTCAGGTTTCGTTTGTTTTTCCCACCACCATCTCTTCTATCCCTTTGGTCCTTAAAAATGGTCAGGTTTTTAAAGGGCAAGTTTCTGAGCCTGTTTTGTAGAGTCTTACCTAGTTCTTGGGTTCTAAGCATCTCCCCCATATCCTACTAGGCTTCCCAGTCACATATCCCTTCCAAGAGAAACAACGGCTTGTAAGTGAGGTTGGGAGGGTCATCGATGTTGATCCTTGAGTCCTGTGTGGCAATTTCCATTTCCTGGGGTACCCAGTATATTAGCCACCTCTCCTGATCTCCCCCAAACTCCACCCCCCCCCCCCCCCCCCCCCCCCCCCCCCCCCCCCCCCCGCCCCAAGGTCAAAGTGATTTCCCCACAAACAATAAAAATGTCTGCTTTTCATAGGAATTCAGAGTTTCTGTAAGGACTTGGTGGAGGTAGCAGACATTTTGGAGAAGACGACAGAGTGCATTTCTGAAGAAACAGAACCTGGGGATCAGAAGCTCACCCTGGAGAAGATCTTCCGAGGGTTGTCACTTTTAGAGGCAAAGCTGAAAAATGTGTTTGCTAAGCATGGCCTGGAGAAGATGACACCCATCGGTGACAAATATGACCCTCATGAGCATGAACTCATTTGTCATGTGCCTGCCGGTATTGGGGTGCAGCCTGGCACTGTGGCACTAGTCAGGCAAGATGGCTACAAGCTTCATGGCCGCACCATTAGACTTGCCCAGGTGGAAGTGGCTGTGGAGTCTCCTAGAAGACTCTGAACGGGCCATCAGGAACTGAGCGCTCGCCCAGAGTGCAGTCACCTGTGTTTCCTTTATTTATTAAGCTGGGTTTGTATTGTACATGAGGTACTTCATGTGATCTGGTTTGGATTTAGTCATATTGGCTTTATTTCTGAGATACTCTGTTTATTTCAAGTGACCTGTTTGGTCTCATCAAAAACCTTGCCCTTGGGCATTTGAACAATGTGACAAGTGTTTGTATGACCTTTATCAGAATATGTTTAGGAAAATTGTTCTTAAATTGATACTGTGATCACTTCCAATCCAAAATCTTTTTAAAAGGTAAAGACGAGTATAAGTTTATGTATTTTCAAATTATTGTTCCTCTCTAACGTCCCTATCATGGTTTGTTAGGATCTTTAATTTTGTTGGAAAGGGTGATGTTAAGGATTGGTGCAACATTTGGGTACTTAGAAGATAAAACTTTGTAACTGTATGCATTTAGATCATTTGGGTTGATTTTTATACACTTAGATTTTCAGGACTTTTTTATTTTCCTTTTTAGCAATCGTTTGTCCTTGTAGGCCCTGCCAGGCAAATGTCATAGTTTTCCTCATTGTTCCTTTCTGGCTCCCATTTACAGGAACAAAAGGCCCAGGCAAGGCTTGGAAGGCAGGGACATCAAAACATTGGAACTACCCAGGGTCCTTACAAGGAAGGATGCCCAGCAAACCTTATACTTTCATTGCTGAGTATCTCAACTTACTTTCAGCCAACCTCGGTATATAATAATTTCTGGGAAATGAGGCAGCAAGAGCAGCTTATTTTGTAAATTGTCCTGGATAAGTAATTTACCTACAGTTTTTCTTTCATGAGCCCTGAAATCTAGTTTGCCTTTTGATCCTTTGTCAGATTATATGAGGAGGTGGTCAGGACAAAAGTGTTAGGTTACCACCATTTCTCATTTCATTGAGTTACGCTGATTTTTTTTTTTCTTTGATTGGTACTCACAAATCACTACCTCTGTTACATTAACAAACTTCGGTTGCTAGTTATTATGTCATGGTGTAAACATCTCACTCCCTTCTATGTATTCACCTGGGGTCATTGAGCCTATGTGTTTCTGATTTTTTCAGTATTGCTTATAACTAGTAATCTGTAAATGTTTTGTTCAATAAATGGGTTAGCAAATGAATTAACCAGACTGTAGAAAAGAGATCAATTACAGATATTTTAATTAGAAGAGGCATTAATGTCGATCTAATCTTGCCAGTCAGCTGCTCCTGAAGTATGAAAATGTAGTGCTTTTGGAATTGAACTCAAGGGAAAAGAAAACTCTCTAAAACTAGTGACCCATATTTTAGTGAGAACTTAAATAAGCAACAACTAGATATCAACAGCAATCATGTAAGAGTCAGCAGTTCTTTACTAAACGTGCAGATACGTCCCCAGCAGACAATTGTGTGTTAGAAGTTCAGATTGCATGGGTTTAAGTTTAAATTAGTTACCCATAAGATAAGGATGTTTCTCCTGGCACTCATCCCCAATTCAGTGGAATGGTAGAAGTTACCTTAAATGCCATATGAAGTCTGGGAATCTACACAGACCTGTATCAATAAAACCATCCACCAGTGGGCTGTACCATTTCCACTAGACTTAGACACTTTTAAAAAAAAAAAAAATATATATATATATATATACACATACATATATTTATGACATCCTTTTAAAATGCAGAAGACTGTTCAGAAGGTTTTCAAAACCAGGATCTCTTGACTTTCCATTGATCACATACTGTGATTTAAATGGGCAATCAGATTTCACAATAGGAATGTGCCTTCATATTTTTGAGACAGATGGTGACAAGAAAATCCGCCAGTTACAATTACCATTGTGTTCTTGTTTTACTAGCCGCCATTACCAGTGAATTCGAATAACCATCATTTTAGGAATGGAACATTCTGATTTCTTCAGTTTTCTAATATTCCTTGCAACCTCCTATCTTAGCAGGTATATTGAGAATAATTATATATTTCTTTTATAATATCTATTTCTTTTAATTCTGCAAACTTTAATGTAAACTTTGAAAATGGAGCGCTAACAGTATGAATCACCAAAAGTTGAAGGGCTTTAGGGAGCTCAACAGCATAATAAGGCATAGACTTGAGCATGAATCCCAGCTCAGCCATCTGTAACCTGGAGCACCTGAGTCTGCTTCCTATTTGGAAAATGATGATATATAATCATTCTCTCACAATATTGTACGGATCAAACGTAAATTGCCTACTACAGTAGGTGCTCAAATATTTATTTTTATTGCTTTTCATAGACACATTATTTTTCCTGTTTCATAATTGCCTAAAGTCAAGGGGAAGACTGGCTAAGAGCCACTCAACTATTAAAGAGACAGTTGTAAGCTTATCAGTCAGAGTGACTTACTTTCCTTCCAGCTTCTAGTTTTTTTTGGCTGGTTGGTTTTTTTAACCATTGCACAAGATAGCCACGTTTTTAGACTAATAGCAAGGAGGTTGTGTCAG
The DNA here is from genome assembly GCA_004024925.1 of Scalopus aquaticus. NCBI lineage: Eukaryota > Metazoa > Chordata > Mammalia > Eulipotyphla > Talpidae > Scalopus > Scalopus aquaticus. The sequence continues at coordinate 611,433 of PVIJ01000004.1, forward strand.
TGCTCAGTTATTTGACTTCTACAAATCTTTTACAGATTTTCCTCGCTGCCATAAAAGGAATCAGTCAGTTTGATACCGACATGAGTTATTTGGTGCTCTTTCACAGCAAGGGACCTAATAAATGAAGAAAAGTTCTAAAGCAAAAGCAATTGCAAACTAATAAAACCCAAGTTGAAGTAAGTGGGGTTCACGTGTGTGGTGTCTGCCTAGTTCATGCTGTGTTTTGCCTTGATCACTTCTTGGGCTGCTGGGCCACGCTTGTGACACTCAGTGGAGGTGCTGAGATCTCAGTTGCTCAGTGGGGAGAGTGTAGAGACGACACACGCTACCTCAGGTGAGGTCTTACTTGCTTTTCTGCCTTGATGACTTGTCTCTGATTGCTACATACGTCTTAGATCTGGCCTCCTATTTCTGCATTCCTTTCTGGCATTGCCTCATTTTCTTGTGTTTGCGTCTTAGTTCTAATTGTTTGATCTGCTTTAACTACCTCACTTCAACTGCTGCCCTCCTGACCAGTCTCAACTAGATTACTAGCATGCAGCCTTGTTCTGAACTTCAGGTCCATGAGTCCTTCCCAAGCTTTGACTGTCTGCCCTTATCCTTACCTTGGCTGCTCCTTGAAGGGCTTCCACATGCCCAAGCACCTAGCTGACGGCCCTCTTTTCCTGTCTGTCCTTGCATTTTCATCATCCTCCCAATCTTGTCTGCAGTTCCTGACTTCAAAAGCCATTTCTTCCCATATTCCCAGTGCTAGTAGGTACTTTTATTCATATTCTGTTCACTCAGACTTTGTCCGTATTTTCAATTTCATTGTGGAGATTTTAAAGCATGACTCCAAATCTAGACTCTAGCTTGGTGACTGACCAATAGGACATAGTGGAAGTGGCACTGCCAGTTTCTGAACCCAGCTCCACTTTCTTGTCTTCAAATGCGTATTGTTGGAATCCAGTCATGGAGCCACGAGCAAGCTGAATAGCCTCAAGGTGAGACAAAGGGCCGGGGTGGAGCTTTTACCTTAAAGCACATTTCCATGAACCACCTTGAAGGCAGATCCAGCAGCTCCAACTGATATACCACATGGGCCAGAGGTGAGCTGATCTTAACTGAGCCCTCCCCAGATGCAGACTGAGCCACCAAGTTTTGGAGCACACTGTTACAGAGCATCTTAGGCCCACTGGCCCTAGTTTTGCATTTTAGTCACTAGAATTATGCCCCCTTGGCGTTTCCTCTTCCAGCTCTTTTGAACTTGTAAGTCAGAATTTAATATGATCTACTCTACATAAAAACTACAAGAATCAGATCAAGTCAGCATGTAAGAGATTGTGGCACAAAGTGATTGATGAATATTTTACTTTTTAAAAACTAAGAATACTGAATCTTTGGAAGTCAACTTCAAATATTTTGCATTGTGACATAATGCCCCATTTTTTTTTATCATGGCTTTTTTAATGGCAGATAATGTGGCACAACTTATTAAAAATTAAAATACAGGTTATGTATAACTCAGCTTCCTATTTTTCTCTAAAATCTAACACTGTGACCGATTACTCGTCTACATTTATTGAGCATCAAAAACCACATTTAGCTAAATACGGTAAAGAATTGAAATAATGTCCAAATCTGGATTATATAAGGAAGGCGTATGGTATAAATCTCAGTTAAAAGGTGGGGTTTTTGATAGGAGTTGAATTAAAGTAGCTAGTTACGTTATTTTAAAAATAACAGTTGTATTCATTGGAATTTTTCTCATCTTTTCCCTTTTGGCTAAAGTTCTGACTGTTGTTGTGTACATAGGGATAACCACGGCTAACAAAGTAATGAGTAAATAAAACCCACCCCTCTACCCCCTTCCCGATGCTGAGAGTACCTTTTTATATCTCCTGGTTTAAACATTTATAATTACGATTTGTAATAATTATTTCACTTGATCTCTGACAGTCTTTAAAATTTGAATTAGAGAAGGATTTTTTTTATTGTTATTTATATTGTTTACATTGTGTATTCCCCTTGGGTAACCCACCACTGATTCACCAGTGACCCATCACCGTAGTCCCTTGTGCTCTTTTCTCCTCCTTTTTGAGCCCTCATCCTCCCCCTCCCTCGCTGGGTGTCTCTCTCTTGTTTGTTTCCCCTATATTCCTGTTATAAGTGAAACCATTCGATATTTTTCTCTTTCTCACTGGCTTATTTCACTGAGCATGATCCCTTCTAGTTCCATCCATGTTGCTGAGAATTGCAATGCACCATTTTTTTTTTAAGATTAAGAGAAATGCATGTTTATTCACCTATCCCTTCCTAGCTGGTCCTGTTAAATTAAAACTACAAACCCCAGCAATGTGCTATTCTTCGACCTCTTCAGCTGCTTCTCTTAGCCATAATCTGCCTGAATGAATGTGGATTTTGAATGAAACTCGTCCCCGACTTTATTTTCTGCCAGAGGAAATCTGTCGCTCACTGTGTGGTCACTTTTCCTTGAGAGAGTTTGTGTCTTTTTACCTTTCCTCCCCCGAGGAAAAAAAAAACTGTGAGACTTCTCTTCCTTTTGTCTTTGTAGAAGGCAGAGCCAGAACCATGTAGACACTGTGCTTACGTGGTAACAGCGGTCTGGAGAGAACTGGCCTGTCTCCGCAGCCGCAGAGGGAGTAGCCAGCCAGCGCTGGCTGCGGGCTTGGTCAGCAATTCCCCGAACTTGCAGCCCCTGCCAAGCGGATGCACCTCCCTCATCCCACATGACTGCCAAAATCACCTCGAAAGGGAGCACCAGGCATAACTGAATGAGACGCCGAGGAAGGCACGATGCAGAGCTAGAAACCCCGAGGCTGAACTTGAACGAGGTCGGCAAAGCTTCGTTACTCCTCTTGGGTCCGGCAGCGGGGTCCGGGTCCTGATGCTGAGCACCCAGCGCGCACACCTGCGCGCAGCAGGCCGAGCCAGCCAGGCGCCCGCGTCCAGCGCTAGCCTGGGGAGCGGCCTATGCTGGAGCGTACCCCGGGAGAGCGGCAGCCAATGAGGGCCTCGCCCCGGAGAGGGACGGCAGCGGGCCCAATGAGAGGCTGGCAACGCGATGGGCGGGAGGGCGGCGCGGCCAGTGGGGCGCCGGGGCGGGGCGGCGAGCGCAGCGCCCACCAGCCAGCGCCCGATCCCGGCGTGAGCCCGCTCTCCGCACGCCATGGCACGCGCCGCCCCGCTCCTCGCCGCGCTGGCCGCGCTCCTGACCGCCGCGACCGGCGGAGACATCCGGCCCAACAAAATCGGTGCGGGAAGGACGGGGTGGGGCGCCGAGCTGGGGAGGTCCGGAGGGTAGAGAGCTAGCCACAGGGAGCTACCGCGTCGGGGCAGGGGGCTGCTTTGCGATGTTGGGGCCTCGGGAGGGGAGCGGGGAAAGGTGGGGGGCCAGGCTGGTGCTGATGGGATGGGGGTGGGCGGCCTGCGCTCTGGTCGGGACGAAAAGCGGCTTGGGCAGGACTGGCCACGATGTCACTTAAGGCCCAGGGGCCCCAGCATCTGGACCCGGCCCTTTGCCAGGCTCCCCGATGCCATTCACAGGTTAACTGAGGACGGTCTGTGTAGCAGGCTCGGTGCCCCTCCCCGACTCCAGAAGACTGCACGTGCAGGGACGCTAGTGCCCAGGCTGAGAAATGAGAAAGCACCTGAATACACTTCCTCACTTCACCCCAGCCTGCAGGCTCTGGGAGGACTTCCTAGAAGGAACATCCTAGCCAAGACCTCAGGGTGAGCAGGGCATGGCCCGAGGGGAGGCAGAGCCCACGGTAGTAAGCCCAGCGGAGATAGATTTGCTGAATGACCGAGTAGACAACTGCTTGGACAACTTTTAACAGTTGTCCCCATCCTTCCCCCTCCTGTTTTTTATTGCACTATTGTTCAAACATACTGCAAAGTTGAAAGAATGATAGAGTGATTGTCTGTCTGTCCACACCTCAGTTCAGCCATTAACAAACTGCTCCTGAACTTGCTTTATTACACCTGTCTCACATCTGCTCATCCAGCCTACATTTTAGTGCATTTCAAATCGCAGACATCAGGACATGGCTAAATACTTCACCGTGCATGTCGTGGCCTAGCATTCCGTTTTTGTTTATGCTTTCCTCCTAGCAATTGTCATTTTAACTCTAAATGACTCCAGTCCGTTGTGTATAAATTCTTATCTGCAGAGATGCAGGGCTTCTGGTGTGTGGGAGGAGGAGTCCCTACTCCATGAGATGGCCCTCTGTACACCCCAGTGGGTAGGGAGGAATGTCCCAAGGGAGCACACAGACTTCACTGGGGCCAGTGCTGCAGGAAGGCTTCCAAAACCACAGCTCAGGCCATAAGTCACACCAAACCATCCAGAAATCAGTTTGAGATAGACTTCAGGGTTTTCAGGGGAACGAGAATCCCGAATTCCCGACTAGAATGCCTAGAGAAGGCCTTGTGGGAAAAGTAGGCTTTGAAGGTTGGGGAAGTGTTGAGCAGGCAGTGTGTGAAGATGCAGGGCACTTCCCACTGACCACTGGGGGAGGAACCGACCCCCTCCAGGAGAATTTCTGGACATGCAAAGCTTGCTGCATGCCTCATTTCAGCTGGCCCTGCCCACCCTGTCCCAGGTCATCCAGGCCAGGACACTTGGTAATGTCAAGCTGCCATGACTCTTCTGAGACAGGGGCCTTTGTCCGCCCTTGGCGATGTAGACTCTACCCACCTCGAGAAGGAGGAGCTGCCTGATAGGAGGACTCGCCCTCAGGCGGCTGCAGAAGCGATGGGAATACCTCAGTGTGGCACTGAGCCCTTGTAACTCCCCGGTAATCCCACACGCAGCCCTCCTCTTGCTGTTCTCTGCCAAGAAAGTGTTTCTGTTCATTGGGTCCTGATCAAAACCTTGTTTCCCCCATACCCTCTGGCGGAATTCATTGCTTCCCCCTCAGGGCACCCTGGAGCACTGTTGTTGCACTGGGTCCCACATCAGCCTGTTGTGCCTGAGTGGGTGTGCCCACTTCCTGCCAGGGCTCACGGAAACAAAAGCCCTGTTTGTTTTATCTCGTGCCCTAGCACATCTTACCATGGGCCAGCATGAGTGCCAGTCCATGACTGCTCAGTGAGTTGGGTCTCAGTGAGGTGTAGCCCTTGGGCAGCTTCTAGACCTTGTACTCTCACTTTCTCTGGACACAAATGGAGGGAGAGGACACTTCAATTTTAAAAAGTAAAGGGCATTCCTGGAAGTGATTGATTCCTTCAACACGCAACAAATACTCAATGCATTTGGCTGCCTGCCAGGTTCGGGGGGGTTTAGCAACCTTCTCTGTCCTTAAAGCACTTGAGTGTAGTGTGCCAGGCCTAGGCCAGGGGACGGAGAGTGCCCTGCTGGAATATGCGGGAGGGACGCCCAACTCATCTTAGGTGCGAAGGGCAGGCCACGCTGAAAATGACATCACGGGCCGCAGGCATCAGCGGGGCACAGATGACGGCATCCCTGACGGAGGGAGCAGCACAGGCAAAGGCACAGGCAGGAGGGAGAACGAACTCACGTCCTGCATAGCGTCAGCTATCAAGACAGACACGAAGGTGGAGCATGGCTCGGGTGGCCAGGAAATGGAGGACTAGGTTGAGGCCAGGCCATGAAGACCTTGTCTTTCTGCCTTCTTGACAGCAGCTGGTGATATTAGGGTCCAAAGTGGATCAGTAAGGACACATCACACCAGACTTACTAAGTCAGATGAGAGGAAAATTCTCAAATACGTGATCGGCCAAAACTGTGGGTAGGGTAGCAGTCCAGTCACTTCACACCGGCAGACAGTGTTTCCTGAGAGCACCTCAGAGCATTTTTATCAGTGACTTGAGTGACACACTGATGGCGTGCAAACCCATTCCTCAGATAACAGGAAGGGAGCGGCGCAGTGAAGAGGTTGGATGCTAAGGCCCAAAAAGACCTCATGAGGCCAAACGAGAAGGATTTTCACTACCTGTGGTGGGTGCTTTCCAGTCTTGGCAAACACAGAGGTGAAAATGACTGAAGTGGCTGGTGGCAGTTTGGACTAGGCCAGTAGTTGGCTGACTTCTTCAGTAAAGGGCCAGAGTAAATATTTAGGCTCTGCAGGCCATACTGTTGCAACTACTCATCCCTGCCTGGCACGAAGGCAGCAAACTAAGGAATTGCTGAGGTTTCTGCAGGCCTGTAAGATTGTATTTGCAGAACAGGCCTCTGCCTAGATCTGCCCCGGGGGCTGTAGTTCCTGGCCCCTGGATTAAGGATGGTTTTCAAACACTGCTCTACCCAACAGTACCCATCAGGGACCACCAATTCCTTGTGAAATAAGGACAATGTAATGTGTTTCAACATATTGCATTTATCTTCTCTAAATGATCTGCCTGAATTTTTGAGATTCTCTCCTACTCTTTTGCCACTAATGTCTATCAGATGAGGGTTACAGTAGGCGGCAGTTCTGAGGTTGTCCTTTGCTCTTTATTAATAGCTTTAGTGAGAACTAGTCTGCAAATTTCCATTTGGAGATGTTACAAGCTGATGAAGTACAAGTGCTGGGAAGCTGGGCCCCGAAACTCATTCGGGCTCTCTCACGTGTGCTCTGTCTCTCTCCTTGTGCGCCTCCCGCTCTGCTGTCAGCGGTGGTTGGGGCTGGAATCGGGGGCTCTGCTGTGGCCCATTTTCTCCAGCAGCACTTCGGCCCCCGGGTGCAGATCGACGTGTATGAGAAGGGGACGGTGGGCGGCCGCCTGGCCACCATCTCGGTCAACAAGCAGCACTACGAGAGCGGGGCCGCCTCCTTCCACGCCCTCAGCCTGCACATGCAGAGCTTCGTCAAGCAGCTGGGTGAGTGCCGGTCCGGGGGCTCCAGGTCCGCAGTGCCACAAGGCTTGTGGCAGCCAGCAGGCCCTTCCCAGATTGCCCTAAGGGTCAAGGCTGGACGGTCATGGAGCCCCATCTCCTCATTTTACAGATGGTGCAGCTGAGACCAGAGAGGGGAAGGAACTTGCCTGAGGTTACACAGTGAGTTAGTTGCAGAGCCGGGATTAGAACTCAGGTTTGAGTCCCAGACCAGTTTCTTTTCTTTTCACACAATAGCTCCTACATGCTGTGTGCTTGCCAGGTCCCTGGCGCCTTTGTAGATGGTATGTAGACATTACCTCTAGTCTTCCCTACCAGCCTGCAAGACGGGCATACTATCTCCTCCTGGGGAAACTGAGGCTCAGAAAATGTATCTACCTCATCTGAGGCCGGGAGCAATTGAGTGAGAGAACTGAGGTTCAACTCCAGCAACATATGTCAAAACCACATATATCTACAGTGTGACACAGAAATGTCCCGTCCCAGAAGTTCCCTTGCTGTATACCAGCACGTGGGCAGGGTGGCATACGCCCAGGTTTATTCCTACAGCTCCTGCCTGGGACCCAAGGGACCCGAGGCTAAGTCCATTTTAGTTTAAGTACACTGCTCAGCGAGCAGAATGAGGAATCCTTTATGCCCAGGCGTGGAACAGCCACCAATAGCAGTACTCCGCAAGGTACTGACAGTGTCCGTATGTGGGGTTGGGGAACAAATCATACACGTGGATGCATTTATGAGAATTGGCACCAAATATCTCTGGAGGGATGCAGAAGGGGTGCACTTCACTGACCGCCATAGGGGAGTGGGACGTGGTGAGTCAGCAACAGGAATCCGAGGGACAGAAGCAAAGACCTGTGATTTGGGGCAGGTCCTCTAGCCTCTGAACCTCAGTTTCCACATCTGTAGATGGGGTAGTGACACCTATTGGCCTCTGCCCTGGCAGGGAAAGGATGAAGCCCCGTGCCCTTGGCACAGCTTGTGGTGAGCTGTACCGAGCTGTGATTTGAGCCCGATGCCAGGGCTCCCTGCACTGTTCTGAATTTCCCATTATTGAAAAAAAAAATTGTAAAAGGGTACATTATCTCTCATTTTGTCATTGAATAGCAAAGCCAGGCATTTCCCCAGGGCTTTTGTTCACTGTAATTCAGCTGCACTGATGAACAACCCTTAGTGTCTATATCTCCTTCAATGAGCTGCTGGTCCACTTGCCTCCTTCAGAAGGTCCTGGGCTTCAGCTGTAGGTATTGCCCGGCCTCCTGGAGAGCCCTTTGAAGGGGATATGAGGCTCCCCCTTGTCTCCTCAGGGCTGAGGCACCGGCGAGAGGTGGTCGGCAGGAGCGCCATCTTTGGTGGGGAGCATTTCGTGCTGGAGGAGACCGACTGGTACCTGCTGAACCTCTTCCGCCTCTGGTGGCACTATGGCATCAGCTTCCTGAGACTGCAGATGTGGGTGGAGGAGGTCATGGAGAAGTTCATGAGGTAGGGCTGGGTGGAGCTGTGGGGAGGCCTTCCAGAGCCGGAAAGGAAAGAGGCTGTGAAGGGGCCAGCCTGACTGTGCACATTGTCTAGAAGGAAAAGATCCTTAGTGGGTGTGAGAACCCAGCCTTGGAGCCCCAGTGAGAGGAATATACTCACTGTCCCGCAGGGCGGGGGCGGGGTGGGGGGGCTCTTCTATGGTCAAACCAGCCTTCTCTTTCCCTCTGCTAATTCAGCCAAAGTGTAGTTTGCAAGTTCAGGTACCTCTAAGGGCTGACCTGGAGTCTGAATGAGAGAGGAGGGAGCTGTGGGCAGGGGAACTCTGAAGAGCAAGACACCATCCAGAGTGGTGCAGTCAGCCTTGGCCATGTGGGAATCTCTACCTCAAGGGACTGGATCTTCCTCTTTCTCAGAGGAATCTGGAAATCCAGAGGTAACACCTCCCAGCTGTACAGAGGCAGCTGATTAGTCTCTTAAGCCAAGTACAACAGGCGTGTAGGCCGCTGCAGCCTGTGGGCCCCTCATCTACAACTCCACTGTCCCCTCTTCAGTTTTCCCATCCGGAACAAACACCTTTCTTCAGCACTCTCCTCCTGGGGTCCCAGCCCTTTCTTCCGCACTCCTCTCTTCTTGGGGTCCCGGTCCCCTCCCCATCACCAGATACCAGGGACAAGCGGTCTGGTCTGTTGTCACACTGTCCAGTCACCGGCTGCACCGGCATTCCAGACCCCCCACTGAGTTCTGCTTCTGACCCCCACCCCCCCCAGCAGAGACTCAGCACCAGACACTCAGGGCTGCTGCCTCCTTTCTGCTCTTGGGCTCCTCCATTCTTCCCTCTCCCATGAGGATCATCTTTATTCATGGGTTTGCCCCACAATTATGTCCTTACCTTCCTTCTATGTTTCTACCTTGTCAATTTTATCAATATACAAGCCTACAATGTCAAGTTCTCCCCTTTGTGGGAAACAATATCTACCTGTCAGCCCCAGTGTCTCCTTTAGTTAATGTTTCCCCACATTTCTAACTGCTTTCTGGAGCCCTCTACCTTGGTGTCCTGTGGGTAACCAGTCCCACATGTCCACGCAGCAGCCCAAGCACCGGCAGCGTTTCAAAGCCAGCCTAGCCAGAAGTCCACCCTCAGTTGGTCCCAGGCAAATGCCAGCCCCTGGAATAGGGGGGACTTGTCAAGGGACAAAGTATAACCTTGGGGGGTGAGATCCCCTTGATTCAGCCTGAGAAGAGGGATGGTGGCCACACTGGCCTGAGCCTGCTGCCAGTGGGCCAAGCGGTCCTAGAAGATGGAGAAACTGTTGGAGTGGGGTTGTCAGCAAGTGGGCTGAGGCCCCCTGCCTAGTAGTGCCAGCTGGGTGAGCAGAGGCCTGTGACCTCAGGCACAGAGTAGGTCAGAGGTGACATAATTATTCAGAGTCTCCATGTGAAGCAAGGTCTAGGGGGACTCTGGAGTCTTTCCCTCCATTTTCCCCCTCTGGATGGGACAAGCCCACCACAGCAGGTAAACAGGCAGGGGCAGAACCAGCCCCTTGCCCACCCTTCTGTATGGAGAAGAGGACAGGTGCCCGGGGCTCTGGCGCAGTGCAGGGGGTCGGCCTAAAGACCTCTTGCACAGGGCTCCATCCCTGCATGTCTCCCAGGATCTATAAGTACCAGGCCCATGGTTACGCCTTCTCGGGCGTGGAGGAGCTGCTCTACTCGCTGGGGGAGTCTGCCTTCGTCAACATGACCCAGCGCTCCGTGGCCGAGTCCCTGCTCCAGGTGGGCGTCACGCAGCGCTTCATCGACGACGTGGTCTCCGCCGTCCTGCGCGCCAGCTACGGCCAGTCGGCAGCGATGCCCGCCTTTGCTGGTGAGCCCTCCCCGCCTGCCCACCCAGGCCCGTGCAGCCCAAAACAGGCAGGCGCACACAGTAGCTCCCATTGTCCTGTTTGTCACTGTCACCTGAGCACTGTTGCCCCAGCTCCATTTGAGTCTGCCGTCCATTCCTCAAACTGTCAGGGGCTGGTCTTCATCCCACACAGAGACGGTCAGGGTGAGGCTCAGATCTCAGTCCAGAGTGTCTCCGCCATTTCTCACTAGATTGGTTTCAAGAACTGCCCCTAGGGCCTCTGGGCCCCCAAGTATCCATTTATTAGGGCCCTTAAACTTCCCCTTGATCTTTCCAGGCCAGTGGGAGCATACACAGTCCCCCATTCTCCAACACAAACCACAGTGAGGTCTGTCTCAGGGCACCCAAGAGGATCGTGGGGGCGAGTCCGCCTGGGCATGGCGGCTGTTCTGGGCTTGAAAGATGCGGCAGGATCCGGCCAGCTGGTGAGGGGGTCATCTGCACAGGCCCTCGCCGGCCTCCCCTCCCAGCCCCCTTGGCTGCTCCTTCTCTTCTCCGAGTCTCTGTCCTCTGTCTTGTTCCCTTCTCAACTACTCACGCTCCTTTGTGGCGCTCAGCCAGTCTCCAGCTTTAAATTCCACCCACCTGACTCCCAAACACAACCTCCAGCCCAGACCTGTCCCTGGAACTGCAGGTTCCCATGTCCTTTGCCACCGCTGTGTCACTCCTATATCTCCCTGGGACTCCTAAAGGCTTCTCAGACTCAGCACAGCCCAACCTGAGCTCCCAGCCTGTCCCCTGAGCCCGCCCCTGCCCTGGCCTCCCAGCTGGTCGTCAGTCCCGTCAGTTGCTCTGGTCAGAACCTTGACTCAGTCCGTTCGTGTTGTTCACGTGGTGTGTCAGGAGACCCCATCTGCTGCACCTCCGTGTGCATCCACAGCTTGCTCCCCGCCACTGCCTCCTCCCTGGTCTGAGCCACCAGCATCCCTCCCCTGTCACCTCCCAGGTCTTCCACCCCACATCAGTCAGATGATCCTGAAAAAAACACAGGCAGTTCATGCCGGGCCTGTGCAAAACTCTGTCATGGCTCCCATTTTCTGTAAGTCAAATCCAAAGTCCACCCGGAGGTCTAGGCCCCCCTCCACCTCCCTGCTCACTCACCCCAGTCTGTGTCTCCAGTTCCAGGTGTGCTTCTGCCTTGGGGCTTCTTCCCTTAGAGACAGTCAGTAAACTGACTCCCCGTCATCTTTGTGCAGTTGGTACCTCTTTGTTGGCGCTGCCCCAGCAGCAGGGAGAGCTTTGCTTTTGCTCCAGCGGCCGCACCTGCAGCCCCACCTTCTAGTGGACTGTCACTTCCTTGTCTCCCCGCCCACTAGAGTACGGCGTCCCCGGGCAGCAGCCTTTGTCTCCTTGGTTGGCTGATCTATCTCACCCTTAGAATAGTGCCTGGGCCACTGTAGGCGCCCAGCTCATTGTTGAATAAATGAATGAAAAGATTTGGAATTAATAAGCACAGCCCACACGCCCAGCCTGCTGTTCCTCTGGCTCCTGGCACAGCTAGCTCCTGCCCAGCATTCATCCCCTCGGCGGGACAGCTCTGCTCAGTCTTCAGGTGTCATGAGTCTCCCTCAGGGCATAACTGCAGGTCGCTCATTTATGCGCACATCGGTGTTTTGAGTATGCCGGCGCTGTACAGCCAGCACCACAGCCAATTCAGAGCCTTTACCCATCGCCTCCCCAGCCTTCTCAGCAGCCACAATCTGCTTTGTGTTTGTGGATTTGTCCACTCTGGGCTGTCTGAATACAGTCACACAGTCTGTGGGCTCTGTAGCTGGCTCTTGTACCGAGTGGGGTTTGTCTTTGTAGCATTACGGACTTGGTTGCATTTACCTGTGAGTTGCTATGTCCGTGCCTGTGGTTGGGAGGAGTCTTGGCTGGCAGGCGGGCCAGGTGGCCTGTGCTGGGCTCTCCAGCCCACCCTCAGGTGGTCCTGAGAGCCCACCTGCCACCCTCTCTGCTTTGCCAGGAGCCATGTCACTAGCTGGGGCCCAGGGCAGCCTGTGGTCTGTGGAGGGCGGCAACAAACTGGTTTGTTCCGGCCTGCTGAGGCTCACCAAGGCCAACGTGATCCACGCCACGGTGACCTCCGTGACCCTGCACAGTAAAGGTGAGTGACGGAGTGTGGAGCGTGGCCCCTCCCTTCCTAAACAACGCACATTTGTGCCTCTTCTGTCCCGGCCCCCTGGTCTATCATATGCTGGTGCTTAATCCCAAAATCCAATGGGAAGCCCCAGCACTGCCGAGTGACACCAGGGGGCACTGTTGTCTCGAGTCAGATGTCAGAGTCAGGAAGCCGAGACTTGACTCCATCTAGCATCCACCTATCTCATCCCCTGAGCACTGAGCACCTGCCGCCCACACTCCCCGAGCTCCTAGGCCACAGAGCCAGAGCTTAGGCTGACTCCCAGCCCAGTGCTCCCCTGCAGCCACACCAGCATGGAGAGACTAGGACCCATCATGCAGGCTGCCCACCACTCCCCTTTCTTCCAGGGTCACTTTGTACCCTCAGTGCTGAAACCCAGATGGGAACTCAGCAGGTAGAAGCCAAGAAATAAGCTGACTTTTTTGCCCTCTTCTTTCTCCTTCCAGAAGGGAAAGCCTTGTACCAAGTAGGGTATGAGAGTGATGTGGGCAACAGTTCCGACTTCTATGACATAGTGGTTATCGCCACACCCCTACCCCTGGACAACGGCAGCAGCACCATCGCCTTCGAAGGCTTCGACCCCCCCATTGATGTTGCCCGGGGCTCCTTCCAGCCCACTGTCGTCTCCTTGGTCCACGGCTACCTCAACTCTTCCTACTTCGGCTTCCCCGACCCTAAGCTTTTCCCCTTTGCAAGCATCCTCACCACGGACTTCCCCAACTTCTTCTGTGCATTGGACAACATCTGTCCTGTCAATATCTCAGGCAGCTTCCGGCGCAAACAGCCTCAGGAGGCAGCCGTTTGGCGAGTCCAGTCCCCCAAGCCCCTCTTGCGGACCCAGCTGAAGACCCTCTTTCGTTCCTATTACTCAGTCCAGACGGCCGAGTGGCAGGCCCACCCCCTCTTTGGCTCCCAAGCCACCCTCCCTCGTTTCGCGCTCCATGACCAACTCTTCTACCTCAATGCCCTGGAGTGGGCAGCCAGCTCCGTGGAGGTTATGGCTGTAGCGGCCAAGAACGTGGCCTTGCTGGCATTCAACCGCTGGTACCAGGACCTAGACAAGATTGACCAAAAGGATCTGATGCACAAGGTGAAGACTGAACTGTGAGGGCTCCAGGGAGAGCCTAGAACCAACCCATCCCTCCTCAGCCCCCCAGTGAAGATGGATCACCCATCACAGTCAAGGTTGGACAAGTCACATACGCCCCGCCCCCCCAACCTCTTACCCCTGGTGTGTGGAGCGTCTTCGCTCTCTAGGGGGGTCCAGGTGGCCACTCTCTGCCTCTCTATCTTAAGGATCCTTACAGTGGTTGCTTCTTTTTAAGGCAGAGAGTAAGAGAAAGGAACTTCAAACCAGTGTATTCATTTTATTTATTTTTTTTAAGAAGAAATAAAAATCCATCTTCTCTAGCTGTTCCTGGCTTGGTTTTCTAACTAGTAGACGGGTAATCATGGGAGGTGAAATAAGCCAGTAAATTCTGAGTCTGATTGCTACTCAAAGTGGACATGAGACAAACTATAATGAAACATAACCAATGGTTATAATACAAATAAATAAAACGGAATATCAAAAACCATAGGTAGGATAATAGTTCCTATTAACTCTGGACTTGCTAGAAGTGAAGCTCTCAGCTAAGAATTCAATAGACACCCCCTCTCCAAGCCGCTTAGCACACTGCTTATTGGGAGAGATGATGGGTGGGACCTAAGGAAGAAACAGCCCAGGAGAGCTATCATTACAGCTCTGAGCCTCCTGGCAACCAGTGGAAAAAGAGAAACATACCAGGCCATAGGAAGAGGGCTGCATTTCCTTGGCACCTGGAACAATTGACCATTCTGTTACTTAGGCAAGAAGACAAGTTACCAGATAGCAGAGGGCAGTTATACCTCCCACTGAAACATTCACCCCAACAGAGGAAGAGAAGGGTTGGGGTGGAGTTCCTCAGAGCCTAGCCTGATACAGATGCCCACCTGCCACCCAGACCTGCTAAATCTGTGTGAGGTGGGGAGCAGGGGATCTCAGGTGCCCAGAGGAAACATTGCCAAATGACATTGACCTTTCCTCCAGGGACACCCCACCAGTCATGCTGCTAACCTGCTTGTTTTTATAGAGGCCCAAAGGGAGGAAATCACCCTTCCACGGTCTCTTGGTGAGTTCGTAGCAGATCTGAAATCTGTAGCTTTTTAAAATTACGTGAAGTCAGCATGGGGCATAAACCCTTCAAGTGGATGAAAGCCACACTGATTCAAGTTGCTTTTTTTCTGCAGAAGCGACGATAGTAGTAGTGAGAGGTGCATGCACTTGCAGATTTTGTGGACATTAGGAGGCTGGCATAGTAAGAATGACTTTGATCGAAGGAACAGATCACAGAACTAAACTGGCTTAAACAATAAAAGGTGTTTTTTGGTTATGAAAGTTCAGGCGCAGGTCAGGGTGCTGCCTCGCCACCAGGGCACTGGAGAAGGCCGCTCCCCACCCACGAGGCCCGGCTCTTATCGCAGAATGTAAAACTGGGCAAGACTGGAGATCCCTGAATCCCATCTGCTCGTTTCACAGATGAGCAAGCTGAAGCCCAGAAAAAGGATAAGGTGCCATCCAAACAACAACAGCATTTAGTGGGCACTGGCGCCTGGTGCTCCGCAGAGTAGGACTCGCCCCGGCCAGAGGAGGAGTGGCCCCAGCCAGCCCCCACGGCCCAGGGCACCTGGGTCTCCCGTGACCAGGAGCTTCGGCATCTCCAGCAGCTCAATTCTACTCACATCCTCACCCCACTAAAAGGCCCTGGAGGCCCCAACTCCCTCATGTGTGGCTGAAGCCCTATAATCTGGAGAATAGTCTGGGGGCTCAAGAGGCGAGCACCCCCAAGGAGAAGAGACATCAGCGTGGGCTGGCACATGAGTCTATTTTCCATGTGTCTGGAACCAGGCCGAAGCTTCCGGGGGTAATTTTAACCAGTATCCACTCTAGAACAATACCAAAAAAGGTAAGATACTTACCACCCCAGACAGGCACATACCTAACCGTTGCCCTCTCATGAATTAGCCCCTTAAAACATTCAGAACTAAAACTGCTTCAAGCACTGAACTGAAAGCAGCCAAGCAAAGTATTCCTGCGCTGGCTGTCGGCCCTTTCATTGAAATTAACTCTGACGTGCCAGTTACTCTTACCCTCAGAAAATAGCCTGAGCCCCTCAGCTGTCTTGGGGAAGGGGGAGTATTTTTAGATTCTAGAACAGCTGATTTAGTATTTACTGCAGAGGGATGGGGAGGATTGAATTGCAAGGGGCTAGTGTGGGGGTGGGGGCTAGCATCCAGGGGGCAGGAGTCAGGGGCTTCTGGACAAGCCCTTAGCGTTGCTGCACAGCCATTTTGATCTGCAGTGGCTTAGTG
Organism: Scalopus aquaticus; assembly: GCA_004024925.1. Classification (NCBI taxonomy): domain Eukaryota; kingdom Metazoa; phylum Chordata; class Mammalia; order Eulipotyphla; family Talpidae; genus Scalopus; species Scalopus aquaticus. The sequence continues at coordinate 627,183 of PVIJ01000004.1, forward strand.
GAAGGCAGGGAGTCCCTAGAGCCCTAGAGAGCACTGATTAGAAATGCAAAGCAACCACTGCAGATAAATGCAAAGTCTCACCCCACCTCGAACCTAGTGTGGGGCCCCGAAGCCTGGGCGTCAATGAGCAGTGGTGCGGTGCTGGCTGCAGTTTGAGAATCACTGATATATGAAGATCCCCTTGCAGTAAAGCTGGGCAGGAGAATGATCTCAGTTGATGTTCTCAACACCAGAGTATATCTCAAAGTCAAGGACCCCGCGCCCAGTAAAAGACATACATGCTTGTGTGAAATGTCAGAGGTTCAACGGCCCTGTATAGAGCCGCCTGCTCTTTGGCAAGCAGAGGCTGTGGTCTGGCTCTGGGTCTGACCAGCAGGGACCCTCAGAGTCGAAAGAGACCTAGCAGAGCAGGCTAGGCACCACCCAGACTCAGACTCTGCATTAGCTGGACCCTTCCAGAGACAGGGACCTGCTGCCTCCAAGAGCTTGTTTGCGATGTCCCCTGTCTCCACTGCGCAGAGTCTGTGCTGCTCGCGCCTGTATAGGCTTCCACCAACCAAGCCGTGCTAAAGCCGTGCTAGCGTGGCTGAAACAGGGCTGCTTAAAGATAGTATGTGATTGTCCTAAGTGGTTGGTGAATGCGCAGTGGTCGATGAACTAAGTTCTACGATTAAATAGCCTATCATAGTGGGGATATTGATCTGAAATCCACCTCCCAGGAACTGACTCCCACCCCGGAATTGGCTTGAGAGTCGCAAGGAGCAAACCCACGGTTCTGCTTTACAAAGCACAGCCTTTACTTTTCACTGGCCTGACTTGGCCTGAAGGTACAGGGGGACCCGGGCCTGGGCGTTCAGAAGATGCAGGTGCAGCCCACGGCGATGGTCTCCATGACGGTGCGCTGGCGGCAGGGGCCAGCGCGGGGCGGCAGTGGGCACAAGCGGCGGCGCACGGGCACCTGGCTGAACACGGGCACGCTCACCATGCTGCGGTCCTCCTGCATGGTGAAGGGGTTCACGCAGCCCAGACACAGGCACCGCGCCTCCGGCAGGTCTGCAGGAACGCGGCTGGGGTCGTGGTTGATGCTGCGGGGAGGCGGGAGAGAGCGCTGGGCGGAAGGCGGTGGAGAAAAGACAAGTGTGCGCCACGCCCGCCCCCCACCCCCGGAAAGTCCAGGGCACAGTAGAGTGAGAAACCCAACTGCAGATCTTACATGTCCTTCCAACTGCCACATTCCCGCGCGGCCCCACCAGCCACGTGTAGCTCGTTAAAGTTAAATTCATCCACAACTAGTCCCACAGTCACAATGGCCAAATCGCAAGGGCTCGGTGCTCACATGAAGCTGGTGGCCGCCATGTTGGATTTGACATAGTCACAGAAAGTTCAGTTGAACAGGGCAAAAAAATTTTGGCCTGGTTGTGAGGAAGGACGCTAAGGGCCAGGCTGTTCCTTCATTATTCATTCAACCTGTATGCATTTGGCCCCTTCTGTGTGCCTGGCGCTGTGCTAGGAAGTGAGTCCCAGCAAAGGGTGACCCCTCCAGGGAGACCCCTGGAGATGCTGGTTGGACGGGGCATGAGAATCCTGTGATGATTCTGATGTGGCCAAGCAAAAGGTCCACGAGGAGTGAGGGCTGGATGTGCCCCAGGAAGGGGCGTGACTGAGAGGTAGGTGTGCGCCGGGCTCCACGCTGGAGGAAGCCTGGGCCTTGCGAGCACGTCAGGGGAAACTCGGAGAACAGCAGTGGCGTGCTCTGCATGGACCCCTCATTTAGTAACAAGCCAGGGGGTGGGTGGTACTGCCACCTCCATTCACAGTTGAAGAAACTGAGGCTCAGAGAAGCAAAGTGACTTGTCCAAAGCCAGGAAACCAGTGAGAGGCAGAGCCAGGATTCAAACCCAGGCACTCATTCTCCGAATCCCAGGGCTTAACCATTACAATGACAGGGATGGGGGGTCAGATGCCTCCCACCCCTCCAACAAGCAGCTTGCACAGCCTACCTGTAGCCCCAGGGAGACAGGCTCCTCTTGTTGGACAGCCACAGCTGCAAGTTGACCTCACACTTCTTCCTGGCCGGCTCACTGCTGTTCCTCAGCTGGGCCACCATCTCCCCAAGATTCCGCTCGTATTCCTCCATGCGGGCATATGGCTTCGCCCGTGACACCAGATCCAGCGGCACCTGGTGAGGCCCGGGAGCCAGCGCCCCAAGCCGTCCTTGCCCCTTTCTCTTGCCTTTGGGGCTCCTGGGCTGGCCCAGCCCCAGGAAGATGGAGATGGTGAAAAGGAACAGCTGAGGAGGGAGGCCACAGGTCAAGAATGTGAGAGCCAGGGCTCCCTCTGGGCCAACACTTGGAGGGCCCAAGAAGGAGAGAGGGAAGAGGAAAGGCCTCTACGAGGCCCACCCGCTGCCACCCTTGACCAGGTACCACCAGGCCACCACACACGTGTATGAACACCTGTATACACCACACTCATCGTGAAGTGCTGTCTCTTGCACCTCTTAAAAATCTCCCCAACCATCCACTTCTATCTGCACCACCAACCTCACTTCCCTGGACACTTCAACTCTTCTACCCGATCTCCCGAAGTCCCCTTGGCTCCTTCCAATCAATTGGCCATTTGATAAGCAAATTTGACAGTCACTTTCCCAGGTCTCAGCTCTCCCTACTCAGATACTCCTGACTTGCACTTTAGCCTCTGGCCTCTCTCCTCTCCCCATGCTCCTTCCTGCCACAGGGACTTTGCACAGACTGCGGCCTGCACAGTCCCGCCTCTCATCCTCTCCCAAATGCCTCGGACCCTCTCATGCCACTGCCCAGTAGCACTTCCCGGGACCTTCTTGGCCTCGCACCATCACATGCGTGATGCCAGCCTCACAGTTTGTACATGTGGGTCACTGTGCTCTGACCCCACTAAGCAGACCCATGAGGCCTAGCATCAGCGCCTCACCCTGTCCACCTCCCGTGTATGCATGTGCCTGGCACTGAGGTGGTCACCAAACACTGGCCGAGTGGCTGAATTGCTGCCACCACCCTGTCCTTCTCCAGCCGGCAGTCTGGGAAGGAGAGCAGATGATGAACAAGACAACAAACCAGCTCACTCAAAACAAGGCCAACAATGGGCTGTGCAGGGTGTGGTTGAGAAGCGCTGGCCCCCCCAGCGGAAGGGCACATGTCAGCAGAGGTTTGAAGGCTACAAGGAGCCAGAGGGAGTCTACAAGCCTCACAGGCAGCTGGAACAGCGTGAGGGGAAGTTCAGCTCTGCTGAAAGAAGACCGTGAAGCTGGACTCGAGTGGGCAGGAGGAAGGGCAGGGCATGGGACTGGGGAGATGAGCAGGTTGTGTCCAAGGATCCCTGCTGGACCCCATCTCTGTGACACCTGCACTCCCCGCTCCACACCCCAACTCTGGTCCATTCCTCCCCTCGCCTATCCACCCTCACCCACCACCATCCATTTCTCCCCCTCCCAACTCCATATCCCAGAACCAGAAGCAATTGGGACCGGAGAGGCAGCAGAAGCCAGGCTGGGTGGGGCCCAGGGCTGGCCAGAGGATGGAATCTTCAGAGGCAGTTTCATCTCCTCCCAGAGTCTAACCAGGCTCCTACCTGCCCTGTTCCCTCACCCCATGGCCTGCTTGGCCTATGCCTGATTTTTCCAGGCTACCCAGCAAGTCTTGACCCTAGAAAACAAGTTTCAGCATAGCCCCTCTTGGCAGGACCTTTTGCTGGCACAAAATTCACAACAGAGATTCAAGTCGCTAAATTCTTCCTTTTCGGTCCTACATTGGGCTTCAGAAGTTATTCTCCCTAACAATAGGGCTTCTCATCTGAGCTTCTCACGTAGCATTCTTAAACTCAGGTTCCCGTCCTAGAGAAATCCAAGCTCTCCTTCCAAAGTCCCCCGCCCCCACTTCCAAGATGAGAATCCGAAGGACTTGCCCAAGGTCACAAGACCAGGATCTTGGGACCCAGGGACGTGTAGGAAAAACCCCGAGAAGTGAGTTTGCCAGGATCTCCCCAGAGCCTCTGGCCTGAAAGGGCTCCAGTGTCGAGGGGCTGACAGGCCCAGTTGAGGAGCCTGAGCTGTGACCCTGCCTGCAGCCTCTGAGACCGGGCTCTGTTTCTTCCTCCTGCTGGGGAGGAGGACAGCGGGAGAACTCGCTTCTGCAGATTCCAAGCCAAACAGAGGCAGCCATGAATCAAAAGGAAAGAAGTCCCGGACACTCAGGCACTCAAAGGGGGTGGGGTGGGGGTGGGGAAGCGCCACGTACCAGGCTGTGTGGCCAGTCCATCCCGAGAGCAGGGCAGCCGGCCTGCAGCTGCCACCCGCCTGGAACCCCAGAAGCCTCCGCCAAGAGAATGGCAGCGACAGGACAGAGCGAAGCAATTATAGCTCGTCAGGGGGCTGCTGGGGGAGTGGGTGGGTGGGCTCGTCATCAGCTGGAGGCTTGGGCCCCCAGCTGGCTGGGCCTGGCGCAGAGGCAGAAGGTGAGGACCGTGGGGGCAGGCCAGGAGCGGGCCAAGGTGCCCAGGGGCTGTTGACTGAGGGACAATGCCTTGTGTGTCTGGCGGGGCTCTGGCGGGTGGCACCCCCGCCTGTGGCCTGCGGCTGGCCGCCCGGCCAGCACCCACAGGGCCGGCTGAGACAATCAGCTTCGTTGGCTTTGGGGATGGCAAGGGGGCGAGGGCGGAGGGGAACGGGCTGTCCGTTGGTCTGGAGAGCAAATGTTCTCAGAGTGTGCTGGCCAGGAGCGGGAGACGAGCTCCATCTCCCAGGGAGACAGCCCTGGGCACCCCCACCTCAGCAGCCTCAGGTGAGCTCAACAGCCCTCAGCGCCCAGAGGCCCACTCGCTCACAGCACAGGCAGGGCAACTGAGGCCAGGGCGAGGAAGGGAATTGTCCAGGATGACACAGTGAATTCAAAATGACAGAGTGGGGTCCTACTCGGTCCCTGTGTGGGGCTCTCCCCACCTCCCCATGCTGTTTTTTTGGCCTGTCTGTCACACAGTCCCAGCCCGCTGGGAACATGCTTCTGAATCTGCGCTCTCATGTGGCCAGGCCTCAGATCTTGGCCTTGCCGATGCAACAACACCCTCCGGTAGGGAAGGTTCCACTCCACTCTGCCCCGTGTGCCTGCCACTGACTTTCATTCTTTCTCAGCCTCAGTTTCCCTCTTTGCAAAATTTGAGTCCTGCCCAGGAATGGACAGTGGCCTGGTCCAGTCCTTCCTTACATCTTTCAAGTCTCAGTCCCCACTCCTTTAGATTGGGGTTGTCGTTGCAAGAACCATGTCAAACAGCTGACGCCTGGCCGGTCTTGAGTGCTCAACAAACACTTAACTGTATTATTATAAAAGGAATATTATAAAGTGACTGTCTAATTATTACTAGAAATAGTCACTGCTCTGATTAGCCTTAGAACAGCTCAGCTGACTCCTTTCTTCCCCCTCGGGCCCACCCTCTGGGTTGAGAGGCCCTGGGCAGTGTGGAGAGGACAGCGAATAGACCCAGGACCACACCGTCCTGCCGAGGGCCACTCTCGGTCATTTACGGCAATTGCCGGAGGGAAAGAACGCTGGTGCGAGGCACTCCTGAATGTCACAAGATTAATCTGTCCGGGGCAGGTTTCCACAGCATAACTGAGAAGCTGGCTGGGCTGGAGCTCACTCTTGGAGAGATACCACCATATTTGGTCAAATACTAGACAGGGCTCTATTCTATCGCTGGAAACTCCAGAGGGAGGGGGATTCTGAAAATACTTCCTCAGGCAACCAGGGCCCCCATTCCCACCCCAGGCTGTTCGCTCCCACCAACCTCTGTCCTTTGAATGAGGGAAGCAGCCAGCACGAAGGGGTGAAGGACGGGGCAGTCTGTTGTACCCTGCACAGGCCCCGTCACCCCTCTGCAGACACACAAATCCACACAAACCTCCCTGAACCCACAGGAAAGTGTGGAATGGAGTGTAGAGGGGTTCCTGTTCCTTAGAACTCCTGAAGCCACCACATTCTCCCTACCTGCTGGCAATCCATACCCAATGCTTCTGTCCCCCAAAGACAGAGGCTTCCCTTGCTTCAGCTCCAGTGAACCTAGAAGCCAGGGTCTCCACTGGGAATCTGCACTTTAATAAGAAGCTAACTGGGGAGCTACAGGGGTCACTCTCCCTTTCTACCCACCTTTTTGCCACAAGGAGCCCAAAGCCCAGAGGACAGCCTTTCCCCACACAGCCTGCCTGTGCCGGAGCTGGGCAAGGCTAGCTAAGCTCAGCCCATTCTCCTAATTCTTACTGCTCTTCCCCCAAACTTCAGGCCAGTAGCTCTAGGCCAGATTGGGCCTCCTTGCTGGTCTGCAGGATGTCAAGGAGCAGGGTCAATCCTGGGGGTTGGGGGATACCCCTCCCACGAGGAGAGACAGCTATGGGGCACCAAGGCAGGTATTGCAGGGAATCTGGGATGGGATGACTTACCATCAGTAAATTTGCTACTCTTGGGTCATGTCAGACCAAGAGGGAAGCCCCTTTCTCCAGCCACGGTTTCTGGAAAATTCTGAAGGATCATCTGACCTCAAGCATATCCCGAAGGTAAGCCCTGGCCCCACAGGTCTGGGCTAGGGGAAAGGGGAACATAAGGAAATTGGTTTCGGGGCTTTTGCCCCCAAGAAAAGTCACCTTATCCACCTAAGGTGACCAGTACACAAGAATAAGGGGAGCTAGAGGTGGAAGGGTTAGAGCAATGGTGTGTCTGGGGGGTCCCAGAACTCTCAGTTGCAGGAGACCAGGAACAGCCCAGCACTTGCCACCAGGTGGCGCCACCGGAAAGCCAGATGCCTTAAGAGCACAGCAGAGGAGACCCAACCTCTACATCAGCCACCCCTTTTGCCTGTTGTCAGTGTTGGGGCTAAAAATGAGTGCTGAGTAAGTGGGAAGGGGTCCTATGTGGCCAAGAGACCCTATTGATAAGGACTACTAGCATGAGGGGGTGAAGGGCAGGGCATTGGAGACACCTGTGGAGACAACATCTCCCCCAAAGCAGGAAGGGCAGAACAGTGGGGGCGGAGGGGCAGCTGGGCCAGGGTAAGGCCCTTGCCTGCCAAGCAAGTGAGTCCCTCCACGTAGTGCACCTGCCCTGTGCGAGGCCTAGCCTTTGGCACCTGGATACAGTCATTTTTGGAAAATAACAATTAGTAGTAACAATCGTGGCTGCGTACTGATGCCAGGCACTGTGCTAGGCCTTTGGTGCTCATTAGCTCATTAAATCCTCCCAGCCATCCTGTGGTGATGTCCTAATTTTATCCCACATCTACAAGGGGGAAACCGAGGCTCAGAGAGCCTTCCCCAAGTCACAGAGAATTCAAAGCCAGTTGCTGCCTGCCCTTGCTATTCCTGGCAGTGGGGGGAGAAGAGGTGCATCGCAGGCAGGAGAGGAGAGGGGAGAGCCAGCTGCTCATGCGGGAGGCTCTGGCTGCCTCAGTCACACTCCACATCCTCACGCAGTCCAGACCCTGCATATGGAAGAGCTCACTGAGTCCAAGTTTAGACTAGAACCCCCCAGGGGGTCTGAGAGCTCTGGAGTGTGTGCACAGCACCCAGCAGTTTTCTGGCATGTAGTAAGCACTGAATCAAATGCACTATGCATAATGCAGAGTGAGGGTACTGGGGTGGGCAACGGCGGTTCAGAACCCTGGGGAAGGAGGGTGCGGGTACAGCCTGGGAGGCAAAGCTCTTAGTCCAGAGGCTGAGGGTGGAGTCTCAATCCTCCTCATATCTGTGCAGCTGTATGACCTTGGGAAAGTTACTTGATTTCTCTGAACCTTAGTTTCTCTTGCACAGTGGAGATAACAAGACTCGGCTCTCAGTGGATGGTGTGAGGATTAAATGAGATTCATGCATGTTAAAGCCCTTAGCGCAGGGCCTGATAAATGTAAGTGCTCACTTAATGGTGGCTGCAGCGGTCACTGGTAGGCTGTTATCGTTAAAGCAATTTTGAATTGAGTCTGCACAGTGCTTCTGGGTGTTCCTAGGTAGGAAAGGCATGTGACATGGAAGAAGGATAGAAGCAGCAGAATGCAGACAGCCCCCTGCCCTGGAGCCTCAGCTGGGCCAGGCGGACCTGAGGGATCTGGTCTCAAGAACTGCCGAGTGAACCCAGGAAGACTGGGATGCTGGAGGAGACTCGCAGACACCTCTGCTGCGAGATGGAGCGCCGTGCCAGGAGGGCCCACCCACCGAGGGAGGTCTTGGCTCTTCTGTGAAGTGCCCACCCCGCCCCCACCCTCCCAGGCAGGAATCCTTCTCCCAGGCCCATATTTGCACAAATGCCTGCCTCACTGCTCAGTCCGCAGCGCCAGCCAAGAGGCACTATTTTAAGCTCCCTGGACGGGAACACTGTTGGTGGGAACAAACCCAGCCAGCAAGCTCCCGGTTCTCAAAAAAGGGAAAGGCCTGGGTGAACGGGCGGCCCCTGGGACGTGCAGAGGGGCCGACATAGCCACATGACCCTCTGCCCAGGCCAGGTGCCCACCCCTCCCCCAGGGGGGCAAACAGGGAGAGGCGAGTCGGGGTGGGACTCCCAGAGGTGGGTCTGCGCTCTAGGACTGGGTGGCGGAGCATCCAGGCTAGGAGACACCAAGCTGGCCTTTCTGGATTGCAGGCTGAGGCTACTATTGTTAGCGCTCAGCACACACCACCTGGGTTCCATCCGGGCTGGGCGATGCCTTGCCCACAGCTGCCAGCCCAGGAACCCCTTCTCTCTGCACAGGGACACCACTTCTCTCCGACGACGTACACCCCACATTCTAAAAGCTCTGCTTGTTGAAAATAATAATTACAATTATAAATGTTTTCTCTTTCTGCTGAAGTCCGCCTCCGGTGGTAAATTTCAGAAATAGTGTTTGTATTCTTGTTTTGTCCCTTTCTACATGACCTTGCCAACTTTTCCTAACCTTAAAGAATCTCAGTTTCTCTGTAGGGTTTTATCATAAAAATGGATTTATCATAAAAATTATGATTTGCCTGGCACATTCATATTGGCCAGTTTGGGTTATTTTTACTGTAACTTGGTTTGGCTTTGTGTGAGCCTCTGTCTGTTGGGTGGTATTTTTGTGGGTGTATGTGCTATTTTTGCCTATGATTATGAAGAGCCAGTAAGATTTAAAGCACGGACTTTGAACCGGAGTAACCCCAACCCCTCCACAAAAGAGCTGGGTCACCTTGAGCAAGTGACTTAACCTCTCTGAGCCTCCATGTTCTCCTTTAAAAGGGGGGATTTAATGAGATAAAAGAGGCGGTATTAAATGAAAGGTCCTGTTCTTTTTTCAATTATACATTCTTAGCTCTGCCCACTCAGGTCACACAGAATGAGTCTAACCTGCTGTATTCTAGAACTTTCTCAATGTGAGAGTCCCCATGATAAAATGGATCATCCTGGAAAACTGAGCTCCCCAGCAGCCAAGGTGTTTCAGTAGAAGTTAGAGACCAACTGGGAGTGCTATAAAGGAGATTCGAGAAGAGAAAAGAATTGACCTTATTGGGCTTTAAAGGTTCTCCTCTTGTCCGGAGAGTTCTGGGCCTTATATCTGAATCCCCTTCTTGGGATTCTCCTGCCTGCTTTGATTTGCCCAGATGTGCGGCAGGAAGGAGCTGAAGGGGCCTGTGAAGGACGTGGAATAAACAGCCTGTCCCAGGGCAGACAGAGGCGCCGGGCCCCCTGCCCACCGGAACAGCCTCCTCTCAGTCCCAGGAGATGTTTATACTCTAGTCAGAGTTTACAGGACGTCTGGACTTACAAGATCCAGAGTTCTGACTTTCCCCCCGAAGGCGTCAGCCCCTCCTTTTGATGGGTACGTCAGTATCCATTTTGAGTGGGAGGCTCCATTCTCCAGGGGGAACAGCATACAGCTTGAGGAACGTTCCCTCAGACCCCCAGAGCTGGAACCTGGTGGAGAGAGAAGACTGGGCTGTAGGGAACAGGAGAAGGAAAGGGTTGGTATCTCCTGGCTGGTTATGGAGATGTGTTCTGGAAGAGGATGTAAGGGAGAGGGGGTTCCCTTTGCAGTCTGAGTTCAAAGGCCTGCTCCCTCAAACAGCTCTGAACACATGGTACTGAGCAAAGTGAACCTTCCATATTGGTTTTTGTTGTGGACTCAGAGAGCACTATTTTTATCATGCTGGTTTCAGGGTATATCTGTGTGAGAGAATTTGTGGATGGGGTCTTGTATGTGTGTGGTTTGTTATTAGTTTGACGGACATAAGGTGGAAGCTTCTAACAGGCAAAGAACATGTCTTATTCACACATGTGCTGCTCAGTGCCTGGCTGGAGAGCAAGACTCGATGAAGGAGCAGAGAAACCTGAAAGCCACCCACTCCCCCCGATTGGGGGACAGGCAGATTCTGAGATGCCACATCACCCTTCAGCAAGGATCCTGGCCACACATAGGCAAGGCCTCTGCCCCCAGCCCACCGCCCTAAAAAACCGCCAAGAAATCCAGGCTCTTCGCGCTACAGTGAACCCTAACTCTGACTTCCCTGCAGAAGCTCCTATCTGTGGCCTGAACATGTTGGGGATGATATTGAGAAGTTGCCTTTGGTGGTGGTTTAGATGTCTTCCCTGCTTTGTTCTGTAAGTTTCTATGAGATGCGACCTTCAGAGTATGGGCAGTGAAAAGCTTCTGAGAGTTTTAGAGAAAGGTTCTTTCATGTCATTTAACATATGTATGCCGAGCACCTACTAAGGGCCAGACACTGTACTGAACACCAAGCACGCAGCAATGAACAGAGAAAGCAGTTCCTGAGCTTGTGTTCTGATCGAGGATGTTGCGTATAAAAATACCAACATGTTAGATCAGACTCAGCTTCGGAGCCCTTACAGGACCCTCCTGCATCCTCCTGCATCCTTGGGAACTCCCCCATCTCCTGGGAAGCCAGTGACCTTGGCCCCCAGGGTATGTAGAGGAAGGTACAATGTCTCCAGAATGTGAAATCTTGCCAGATTTCCATTGGAAGGCCAGTTCTCATAAATATTGTATTTGTGAGGAAAGAGGAAGAAATGACTGCTATGGAATCTGACCATTTCCAAAGCCTGTTTCCAGCAAAGTAGCTCCATCATTGTTCTGGTGGTAGAAGACAGCTTCAAGATTTCTGATCCTGGGAGACAGAGGTGGTCCAGGCCTAGGACCCAGACAGATGCTGCCAGTAATTACCTGGTGGTTAAGTGGACACCCTTGCTTGTGGAAAGCATTCTAGCTTACAACGCACTTTTGCATGACAACTTTATTTAACATGCAATAAATATCATGTATCAGCCCCAGATGAATGCAAAGACTTTTCAGAAGAAGAAACCGAAGCCCAGAGAAGGGAAATAACCTGTCCAGGTTGGATGGCCAAGAGACTGAGATGGAAGGCTGCCCCCACCAAGCCACTTCCAGCCACCACCCACCCTGACTTTTTCCCTGGTGCAGACCTGGCAGTGGTGGGAGGCGGTGCCCGTCTCAGGCAGCACACACAGAGCACCAGCCGCCACGACGCATTTCTGACATGGCCTGTCTGTGCCCCACAGACAGACTGGAGGGAAATGTGTCTGGTGAGAGGGCATCATGCCAGGGGGTCATGTTTTCTGAGTCAGCTCCGGAGGGAATTCAAGGGTCAGAGTGACCCTGATGCCGCTGCCCCTAGTAATGTGCTTTTGGAAAAAACGGGTTGTTTGGATCCTTCGTCTGGTAATCACAAAGCTATGCCATGGCTCTTGTCTTCCATATTGGGATTCCCTTGCAGACGATCCCACTGTCTTGACCAGAGAGCCAGCTCTCATCCTGTCATCCCAGAATCACTGGCAGATCTTCTTTTTTTTTTTTTTTTTTTTTTTTTTTTTTTTATTTTTACATACAAGCTAGGTTACAGACCAGAGGCATGAGGCAGCAAGAGGGTTCACCAGAGACAGAGTGGGGAGCAGAACAGGCAGATCAGAAGTACACTGCTGAGGGGAGCAGCGGGCGAGGCAGGAGAGGTCTGCCGCTCCATGTGGGAATCTCCCTGGCTGGGTGTCGAACTCGCGTCGCCGCTGCTGA
>PVIJ01000005.1:0-14981 GCA_004024925.1 Scalopus aquaticus
GGGCACCTTGCTCTCACACTTTACTAAGTTCATCGGAGGCAGGGATCACATCTGGGATGACTCATTGTTTCCCTGCAGCAACACTTTGACCAGAGTTGAACCTAATCCGTGCTTTTCACAAATGGAGAAAGCATGGGAACTCTTGATTATTTCTGTCTGTAGTGTTAGCCCAACTTTATTAAGTGCTAGCTAACTGCAACCATTATATTTCTTAATGCCTATTAATTTAAGTTTTCCCTATTGAGAAAACACTAAGGCTCACTTTACATCCTCCAGATTCTCTGGGAGAATCCAGGAAGGTGTGAAAAAAGGAAAGCCATTTAGGCAGATATCAGTTCAGGGCCTAAAAACATCTGCAGGCTTGCGTCAAGCTTCAGGACTTAGTTTCTGCTGTGAGTTACAGAGATGACGCAGGTAGCACAGCTCGGATTGAGACAAGATTCAGTTTCAACCTGGTGACTAGGACAGAGAAGCATCTTAATCTGAAATCCTACTCATGAAAAGACTGAAGAGCAAATAAAATTAAATATGTATTGTTTCTGCAAGTATGATAGTCTTTGCCATTTCAATGTGAGTCCACTCTGTTTAATGCCTTCCTCTCCTATTCTGGAGGGCCAAATCAGCTCTCCCACCCCACAGGGTGAGAAGAAAGCTTGTCATTGCAGGCTGAGAGGCCATTTTTGAATTTGGAAGGAAAACAAATCATGTTATTGTCAAGGCTGTTACTGAGAACATCATGCTCTCAGCATTACTGGCTTGGTCATAGTAAAAAAAATTAAAAAATCAAAGAAAGCTGTTTGCCATGAATTTCATCATTCCGACTTGTCCAGCTGGGACCTCCCGCACCCCGTCCCCAATTCTGTTCCCCATTCCAATGCCCCAGATTTTGTTCCAGAAACCAGTAAAAATTCCTGCCACTTTTAAACCTTCAAACAATGTAAATCTTTTCTTTCAGTAAGAAAATAAATTCTGATTACTGGGAGGTCCTGGGTGTTAAGCCCCCCAGGGAGAAATGGGAGATGGAATGATCAGTTTCCAGCACTGGAAGATGCACTCGAAGCCGCTGAGCACAAACCTAATTGCCTTTCAGGGCACAGAGACCCTGGGGCCCCATGCTTGGATCTGACACCTGTCACCATTGCTGAGTGGACCCAAAGGAGTTTGCCTACTGTTTAACAAAGGCAATGGGCCCCTCCTGTTCATTTCTTGCCTTAGGGCCTGTGCACAGGTCCCTTATCCATTATACTGTTGACTTTACACCTCTGAGGCAGAATAAGAATGCAGTGGTTGTTCTGTGAAATTGGGAAAACATAAAGAATGTTTTCCCCAAAGAATGTTATTGAAGAATTCAGTGGCTGGGGAGAGGTGCACTGGCAATTTTCACTATGTATTGTGTGCATGTGTGTGTCTGTGTGTGTGCGTGTGTGGCTAGAACATTCTTTCTAGAAACTTCCAAATTAAAATACAAGTCAGTGCAGGATAAGAGAGACTGTACAAACAGCAATGACTTTGGAGGCAGAAATAATGAGGTTTGAATTCTTGTTCAGACTTAAGAGTCTGTGATTTGAGGCAAGTGTTTCATATCTGGTCTTTCTATCTTCTGCACTGGGAAATGGGTTTATTTGACAGCATAATAGTGAGCATAAAATAAAATAGAATATATAGCACAGAACCTGATTCATAGTAGATACTTAAGAACAGTAACATTTATTAAATAAACACCATTTATTTAGCTTTTACATACCAATGATTTCCCTCTCTGCTTCACCTACAAGATGACATTAAATATTCACAACTACACTGAGAGGTAGGTATTAAAATTGTCCCTTCTATATAAACAAGGGAAGCTTAGAACGACTCTGCCTGAGGAGTCAAGGGGCAGAGGCAGGATTTGAACCCAGTTCAACTCTTACTGTTTTGTATAGAGGCTGCAAGCTGAGTCCCATGAGCCAGAACTGGTCTAAGGGTGTGTTTGACTTGGCTTATGGTATTTCTTTTTAAAAAAAATTAACTTAGTTGTCAACACTTAAAAATTGGGGAAATTTTCATAATTTCAGATCTTTGGCTTCTCTTTAAAAATCTGAAGCTCTGGCCACTCTGCTCCTGTGTTCCCACATAACTCGGGACAGTTGTAGTCTACAGTAGCTGTCATCTTTCTTGTTTTGAGCTCACAGCAGTCTCCACCACGTCGCATCCTCACACACTGAGGCCCCAAAAGCACTTGAGGGAAGTTTCTTCTCTTGCCTCCTGCCTGCCCAGCTTCTCTCCCACGCTATAGTCAAAGTTATTAAGCGACAGCCTGACATCTGTGTGTGGTTCCTTTGTGGAGTATAATGCCTGAGTTCACTCTTTCCTCTGTTGAACTCAAGTCATTACTGGCTGGACCTCAGCTCCAATCCCTTTTTCCTTCTTCACATGCCCTTTTTCTCTTCTGTCTTTGTCTCTTGTAGGGATCTTATCATTTTGTTTAAGGTCTGTCTGAACAATCCAGGATGTTTTTACCTCAATCTTATTAATTACATCTGCAAAGACTCTTTTTCTAATTAAGGTAACATACATAGCTCCTGGAATTAGGATGTAGACCTATCTTTGGGGAGCCATCAATCCACCATATGAGTATATATGAGAGGGGAAGCTAACCATTCACTGGAGAACGAGAGGGGGGCCTTCTTAAAAAATACAGCATTTAAACTGAGTAAGTCAAGGAAAAAAAAAAAGAAGGGAGACAGTGGATACAATGATGGCAAAAATCTTTCTGGAAATAGAACATGCAAAGATCTCAATGCAAAATTAGGTATCATGGGTTTCTGGAACTAAATAAAGCTAAGTATATTTGCAGAATAAGGCACAAAAAAGAAAAGGTAAGAGAAGCAGCTGGAGACATAATCAGGACCGAATCAAGAAGATCCTTGTAACTACCCAAAGCCCTTTGGGCTAATGTAATGGGGAAGGTGGATAGCTGAAGGGTTTTAAGCAATGGAAGAACATTACCAGATTTTGAAGCATTGCTATACCTGAGGGTGCAACCTGTAAAGATGAGAGATGGGCAAGAGACTGGTTAGGAAATGATTATATAATTCAGGCAGTGAATGATAAGCTAGAACCGTACAGAAGGAAAGGGAGACAAGTCAATAAATCTAACAGATTACTTGGGAGGCAGAATCAACAAGACCTGGTGACTAATACGATTTCAGTGCTGACGTCAGGATTTTACCCAGGTGTCCGGTTTCTGGTTTGTAGCATATTGCCTTTACTGAAGTTGGGAAACAAGAAGGAAGTGAAGTTTGGATGGCACCACAGGGATGAACTTGAAGTGCATGGGGGGCTGCTAACTGAAGACTGCCAGTGGGCTTTTGAATGTTGAAGTCTGAAGCACAGAAGCTTGAACTCGGGAACCATGAGCACACAGGTCATGTGTGGAGTCAGGGAGGGAATGGTCTGTCCTGGGGGATGTGTAGAGCGAAGAGCGAACAGCTCCGAGGACAGAACTCTCAGAAACACCCGCACACACCTACTTCATGGACAGAGGACAAGGAGCTGAGGCAAATGGCAGGCAACACAGAGGGGGGCAGCTGCCCAGATTTAGTTACGTGTGACTTTTACTCTACAATTTGAAACTGTCAATTGCCAATTTTCTGTTACTCATATAATATTTTGCTGAACAATTCCAGCCCACTATGTTCTCTTTCTTGTTTAGTCACTGTTTCATAAACCGAGCGACCAAGACGGAGTTTCAGACAGGAGACCATGTGGAAACAAGACTAGATCACTGTCTGGGTTTTTGTCAGAGGATGAGTTAGAAAGCAGGAGGAGGGCAAACTTGCCACTGGCTCTGACCCTTCACCAAAACCCATCAGCCTGTGTCACCATCAACTGAATGGTCTAAACATCTTATTTCTCTCAAATTATAATTTTCTTTATAATTTTGTATAACTTTATAATTTCTATATTTTTTCGATAATTTCCCTATAATTTTCTTATAATTTGTGTGTGTGTAGTCCAGGGTATTTTCTTCCCCCTTCCCTGGATTCCTTTTGCAGCTGGTTAGATCCTGTGTAACAGCACTACCCAACAGAACTTCCTGCAAAGATAGTGATCTGCATTGTGTAATTTGGTAGTCATTGACAAAAGGGTTACTGCTGGGCACTGGAATGTGGATAGTATGGCCAAGGAAGGGAACTTCTATTTTGATTTAATTTAATCATTTAAATTGGAAATGTTCACATGTGACTAGTGGCTAGCATAACCATAGAATAGCTATATCCTCTTTAGCATGCTCAAAATTTATTTTCACAAGAAACATTCACTGAATCCCAAAGTCAGGGCTGTCTCCCTCCTATGTGCTATTTAGAAACTTGTATTTTCATAAAACTAATGAGGATTATAGCTTTGAATAAGACTGTGTGTATGTAATAATTTAATGTGTCTCCCTGACGGGAGGGCAAGGACTTTCTCTAGTTCATGCACTACTGTATTTCTGGCCTCTGGCAGAGTGTCAGAACTTACTACGTGCTCAATAAATATTTATTCAAAGAATAAATACTCAAGTCATTCACTAGAGTATATAGTGAGATTATGTACCAAATATGTGTACATAAAACAACTGGTTATAGATTACAGTCACATCATAGATCATTCAAATAATATCACAGATGATTCTGAGAGGCTCTAATAGCTCTGATCAATAGAGACTAGAACTGTCAAGGAAAATACAGAGCTGACATGCTCAGTTTGGGGTACGTAGTGCTGAGTCTTGTATTTTATATTCCCTTGATCTTATTGTCACCTAAAATCCCTGAAAGCTCTTCCAAATCATGACAGTACACCCATCTCTTCTCTTTTGCACTATGCAGGTAATAGATAAAACATTCACATGTCTCATTAACATTAATAACCTTCTTCTCTGAATGTGACATCATTACTCAGACCCTCAAAATTGCTCCAAATTCTGAGTTTGTCACAGTGCACTGGTCACTACTCCCAGCTTTGTGTTCCCAGCTCAGTGTTTGACATATTCCCCAAATTCCTAATCCAGTTAATTTTTAAATAGTGACTGTCAGGGACAAGGTCAGGAAGAAGACATTCCTCTGGATACCAAACGCTTGAATCAGCACCCTCGGACATAGCCTTTCAGCGGTTAGGTAGCTTCTGCCTGGGATGGAACCTGAGTCAGCTCAGAAGCTCTGGCCTCACTGGAGGAGGCTAGCTAGGCCTTTGGGGGCTAGCTGGCAAAGGCCCTAGTCATCTTCAGTTCTGGTTCCCTCTCAGCACTGTTGCATCCACCTTTGCCTAACAAATAAGTGGAATATAGAGGGTTCTCAGGGCCCAGGTGAATCCAGTTCCTACACCCCAGACAGGCATAGGGCCAGGGCCCTTTGCCCAAATTTCACTGCAAATCCATGAAGGGCAGTTTCAAAAAGCAGCATTCTAAAGGCACTCTATGTCAGAGCCAAGGTGATCAGCTGAGACCCGGTTGTCAGTCCAGCTGGGGTTAGGCAGTGCAGAGAGCCAATCTGGGAAGCCAACTGAAGCAGAGAGACCAAGGAAGCCAAAGAGAAGTTTAAAGGAATGGTCGAGAGGGAGACCTTGGCAATTTGCAATTCCTGTTTCCATTGTGGCAAGCGCCCGGATGCCTCGCAAGGGACAGTGAGGGTTGTGCTATGAGGAAGATGAGAGCCAAGGAGTCAGCCTCAGTGGATGGATTTGATTCAGAATAGAATAGGCAAAAGAGCATTCATCTTCACTTCAAAGCCATCTCATCCAACACAGAGACTGTGCTCTGCATAAAGCTGAAGGGAAGGGGCGTTGGCTTACACGGCCCAGGGCCAGGGAAAGACAGCTCCCTGTAGACCTCAAGGCCCTGTCAGGCAGCTCTCTGGGGCAGCCGCTGCCAGCTCCCCAGCAGAGACACTAGCTGCACCACCAGCAACTGCCTCCCTTCCTGATCCCCCTCCCTGAATTCTTTGCTGGCTTTCAGGAGTGGCAAACAGTCCTTCCATTGCTAAGAGGTCACCAACCCCCACCCCTCCACTTAATAGAAAAACCAGTCACACATTAATGTTCCCCATTTTCCCTGCAGGTTCTATCACTGTGTCTTTTAGTCTCTTCATAATCCTGAAAGCTGCTAACAGACAGGATGTGCATCGTTTTATGTTGGATAATACGTACGTCGCCTAATTTACTGTGAACTACAGAAAAACAGAAGCATGTGGTCATCTCTCAAGGGTCTTGGTAACAGATCAGGTGACTCCCAGAAGAGATCAAAGTCAGGCATGAGGGGCAGCAAGTGCAGCAACTGCTGCAGTCAGTGGATTCAGACCTGCTGTAGCTGGGGGGCAAAGGAGCACTTGACGTCAGTGTCTAAGACCCTACAGCGCCCTGATACTCTCCATGCACGTCCAGTGACACTGCCTGGACAGTCCTGTCATTATGCACAACTGCAGGAGTCATTCAGCCCCTAGCCAGATCCCTGCACTCTGTGCTGCCCCCCTGCAGCCCACAGGCCAGGTTAATCTACCCAGTTTTACCTCTAAAAAAACCTCAAGCATTGATTTAACAGATTTCAAACCTCGGGCCACTGAGGGATGTAAGTACTGCAGTTCCGAAGCCTCTGGGAAGTCCCTGCAGTGCCCAGATGTGAAATGGTCCCAAGTGCTGAGTTTTAGTAATAAGCCATTTTATCAATTATCTACAGTACACCAGGTGCTGTGTCATCAACTGTTTCACTTAATCCTGGTTCCCTCCTCTCACCCTCACACTAACAACTCTCATTCAACTCTCACGATTTCTGACTTTAACTTCTGTAATAATCTTTGATCTTATTTCTCTGCCCCATCCATACAAATGGTGAATAAACTTACAAATGTATAAATCTGATCAAGCCATTCCCCTTCCTAAAGGATAATGTGTCCCTAATATCCTCACACAAGGTTCGTTCTTTGAGGCCCTCCATTGCTGCCCCAGCCCACCTGACCTGGGCCTCCCCCCACCCACCCAGCGGACACAGTGCCTCCCTGTGCCTTTCGGGGGGGGGGGGGGGGGGGGGGGGGGGGGGGGGGGGGGGGGGGGGGGGGGGGGGGGGAACAACCCCTCCCTGTAGCAGCCAGGAAGTTCTCATTCGCCCTTTGTGATTCTATTGTCTTCCTTTTCTCTCTCAAGTCTTCTCACAATACCCATCACCATTGGTCTCCCCCACCCAGGGCCATTGGGGGACTAAAGCTTGTATCTCCTCCTTCTGTTGTACTCACTGCACGCCCCTGTGGTCCTGTGTTCCTTTTGTTTTTAATGGAAGGGATAGTTCCCTCAAGGGATTAAGAAGTGGTTCTTGGAAGAGGGATTTGAAAAAATCTTACTCTTTTCATTGTAAAGCTCAGATATACATACAATTAATAAATAAATATATGCATATACGCATCATGAAAATTTAATACCACAAATATACTGCATATATCCACATTTTATATATATATATATGTTTATGAATGTGTCTATATTTATGTGTGTGCATGCATATATACATTTATAGATATATAAAATTTCATGGGGTGGGGGAGAAGGGAAGGTTAGGAAAAATGTCTAAGAAAGCTCCTTAGAGACCAACAATGAAAAATAGGTTGAGAAATACTGAACTGATTAGTTCATACATCTTTCTCATTAACTGGACTATAATCTTTTATGAGTCCCCAGAGGCAATGGAATGGCTGACACATAAGAGTGCTTAGAACAAATGTTGAATGTTGAAAGCTGAACACATATGTGCATAAGTGAATCCCAATAATCCCATAGAACAGCATTACATTGGGAGAAGAGAGAGCAAAGTGCCCCTTCCTACCTCAAGTTCCAGACTGAGTGCTAAAGTAGAAACATTTTAAATCCAGGATATCTGATAGGTTCAGGATATCGAGATTTCAAATCTAATATTCTCTCCCTTCCCTTTGGTATAACTGATAGAATTTGTACAAGACAAGAGAGCCTATTCTCCAACTTGCCTCTAACATTAAGGATTTCTGGCTTTCACTTCTATAATCATCTTTGATCTGATTTCCCTGCCCCATCCATGCAAAAGCCTGAATAAACTTATAAATGTATAATCTGATCAAAATCCTGGTTGGACTTTGCTAAACTCGTATGAGTGTCTAAGAATAAGCTCAGAAAATCCCTCCCGTGGTCTTGTAGGCTCCACACATGACCTTAGCCGAAAGGCTGAGAAGCGGTAAGTGGTCTTGTAGACGCAAAGATGACTTAACATCTGACAGGGTTTTGGTGGGAATAGAATCTTCTGCCTACTCACAATGTGAAAAATCCAAGGCATAGCCAGGTATATCCAAAACCGCCTACTTAGCTTGTAATCCTGAGCCTTGAAGCTAATCCAATTATTTTTTTTTAATCCAGTCTTGAGCCTCTCCTATAAATTGAACTGAGCAGCACAGGGCTACTTTGTCCTCAGGAGGTAAGGGTGGTGGAATATGGAAAGAATACACACAATTATAAGGCAAGATACAACAAGATCATAGTCATGAGAAAGATTTAGGAAATTCTAAGCCGGTGGGGGGGGGGGGATGAACTATAATGGGGTGATAATTAAGATGGGAACGTTATTACTAAAGATGCTGTCCTTGTTGAAAGAAAAGCCATGCGACATCTATAAAATAGTTTTATGAGTAAATTGGCTGAAGCAGGAAGTGCTGAGTAGCTTAAACCACTGTTTTATTCTTTCCAAGGTCAAGATGAAGTTTGAAATCAGATGTATGGGTCTGTTTGTTCAATCAAACTTTCCTCATTTTTCACTCCCGAACTCATGAGCAGAAGTGAAGCAATGGATAAAAATCTGTGCTGAGTGACAATCCATCCTCCTAGGAGATAACCTTTGCTGTTAAGCATAAACACTTCATACAAACAACAAAAATATGCACTAATCAGAGTGTATAGTTCAGTGAATTTGTACAAAAAAGAGCAAATTCTTATAACCACTACCCAGATGAAGTAATCAAATATTATTTCATTCTGAAAGTCCTCTTGGTTATCATAGATTAGTCTTGCCTCACTCTGAACTGGAATTAGACAAAGAAATGAAATTATCAAAACCACACACAAAGAGTAGCTGATTTCTTTTGCTCACTAATGTCTGTGAAATTCATCCAGATAATTACAGGTAGCAATCATTAGCTCATTCTCATTGCTTCAAGAATGCCATTGTAGGGATATACCACATTTATCTACCCATTAACTGTTGATTAAATTTGAGTTGTTTCCACTTTTTGGTCATTATATGCAGGTTGCTATGAATATTCTTCCTACATGTCTTTTGATGAGCACAGGTATCGTATATACCTGGAAGTAGAAATGCTAGCTCATATGATATACATATATTCAAATTTAGTATATCCTATCAAATGCAATTGAAAAGTAGCTGTATCAATTATATATAACATTGTATAATAACATGTGCAAGAATTGAAACAGCATTGAGTTATCACTTCACACCTATGAGAATGGCTATTATCAAAAGACAAGATATAATACTGGAAAGGATGTAGAGAAAAGAGCCCTTGTGCACTGTTGGTGGTATTGTAAAACGGTACAGTCATCAGAGAAAGCAGTATAGAAATTGCTCAAAAATTAAAAATAGAAATTCCATTTGATACAGTTACCCCACTTCTGGGTATTTACCTGAAAAATACAAAAAAAATGGAAAGAAATCTATGTAACCCCATGTTCATCACAGCATTATTTACAACTGGAAACAGCCTGAGTGCCTATGGACAGATGAATGGATAAAGATGTGACAAATATGCACAATGGAATATTATTCATCTGTGCCAGAAGATGAAATGCTGCTATTTGCAACAACATGGATAGACTGGAAGGTATTGAGCTGAATGAAATAAGCCAGATGGAGAAAGGACAAATATCATATGATTTCACTCATATGTGGTACACAGCAAAAACAAACAAACATGAAGTAAATAAAACAGTCTTTCATATTATATGACCAACTGTTGATTACCAGAAAGAAAGGGGGAAGAGGGCCAGTAAATCTGATAAAGGAAAACAACTGTATGAACTGGAGTTTAAATAAAGAACTTAATGTAGGATACACATGTTAATTTTCAATGATGAACACCTGAATATATAATATATAATGTTACAGCTCAGTGCTACTCCAATAAAAAATAAAATGAAAAAATAAGGAGTACAAATTGGATGAACAAAAAATAAGGTGTGTAAGAGTTCCAAATATTCCAAATCCTTTCCAACACTTGGAATTAAATGTTCTTTTCATTTTAGCCATTCTTATGACTGTTTTTGAAATTCACAATTTTCAATTTGTATTTTCTTGATGACAGACAAAGCTAGGCATCTTGAAATATGTGTTTATTAGTCACCCAGATTTCCTCTCTTGTAAATTACCTCTTCAAGCTGTTTTCGAGTTTTTCTAATGAGATGTCTGTTTTTTTCTCATTAATTTTAGAAGATCTTGATATATTGGGACTATAAGTCCTTGGTCAGATCTAAAAATTGTTAACATTTTTCTCCAATCTATGACTTCTTTTTTTCACATTTTTTGTTTTTAGTAAACAGAAGTTTTCATCTTCTTAATATCATCTAACTTAACAATTTTACATTTAATATCATAAAAGTTATACATTATTTGTGGAATCTTTGCTTTCCCATGCTCATGAAAATATTCTGCATTTTAATCCATACGCATGATCTACACCTTTACTTAGCTCTTCTTTAATTGAACTCATTATTTTTCTGTATTTGTTAGTCAAGAAACCTTGCTCATCTTTTGTTAGATTTACATTCAACCATGAGCAAATTCCAAATATTTATCTTTTAAGTGACAAGGGATATTAAAAAAGAAAGACTAAAATATGTGCCCTAACTTAAAGATGCTTTGGTTCAACTGTGGGAGACAGTTGCAGAAAAACAAAAAACTGAGCATAAATGATGTGGTAACTGTATGATGTAGGCAATGAAAAAGAGAGAGGCAAGCAACCAACGTGGGCTGAAACTGTTGATAGGGCTGCCTTACACAGGGGGTCTGTAAGTGGACTTGAAATGGGCTTGAGGGATGAGCTGCATTTGTAGAGAAGAATAGAAGGAAGCATTCCATAATTGTCAACCACATGACTATCTTTAATTTTCTAATTAATTGAGATCATTTTATAATATAACAAATATTTAATCATTATGTTGTACATGTGAAACTAATATGTCACATGTCAAATACACCTCAATTTCAAAAATCTTGATACAAAAACAAGAAAAAGGAGAAAAAAATATATAAATACAAGGGTCATAAAGATGCTAAGGATTCTCTATGAGTGGCATTGAGAAAATGACCAGCAAAACACAGAGTGGAAACGATCCCATAGACTAAAGGACATAAATTTTAAAGGCCAGAGAATCAGTTATGTCAAAAGAAAAGGATTTAGAACAGTGATTACTGAGATATGTTCTTCACTCCTTTGAGCCAAGGGTTTTGCCAATAGACTGGTGATGAAGACACTGGTGGCTAACTACAGAGCAACCCTATGATTATGCCTGTGCATACCTGTAGTTGTGTCTATGTATTTACACGTGAAAGACCATCAGATAGTAAACTGCATGTGGTTCAAAGAGAAAAATGAACCCTGATAGGAACCCCTATGCCCTGACACTTGAACTAGACTACCTGTCCATGAAGGCCTCTAATCAAGATAGGAAGCGCCAATTACAAAATGTGATCACCCAGAGGGATTTTTCTCAGTGACCCAGAGATGGCAAACCAGCCCCAAAGCTTAGGTCCAGCACCTACACCAAATGCATCTGAGAGGACTACAGCTGTAACATCAAGTAGTTTTACTCAATGCACAAATCCAGGAGCACTTGATGGGCTTCCTAGCAAAAATGGCGCTGCAAGTGGCTGTTCAAGAATTAGATTACTGGTTGGGTTTTTGATGCTCTATTTCCATCCTAACAGGGGCAAAGTTAAAACCAGCAGGCTGAGGGCTGATCCAAAATAGATGGAGTCAAGTCTTTAGGCCTCTAGGGAGCTACTGGAATGAATAAGGCATGGACCAGCCAGCTCTGAGTTCAAATGATAAGATTTCTAATGGGACATGAGTATGCATTTTGCCAAGATTTATTCTAATTTTGGAATTCAGTTGGAAACTTTTGAACATCATGTTCCATTTGGCTCTGACCAAACACAATTCTGCACTGCTTTATGTTTATTTTATCCTTCAAGATCAAGCATAATTTACTTGTAGCTAGATTTTCGTGTTTAAGACAAATCTCCATTTAGACAGAAAAACAAACTGGTATTTTTTCTTATATGCCCCTGGGGGCAGGGGGGAAGATGTACACAATGAAGAAACTTTCTACTAGAAAAACATGCAACCAACATAGAAAATTTATGCAAGCAAATTCACGCAGAGGAGAAATATTTTATGTAGCCTAAAGTATAATGGGCTTCAAACTTGACAAAAAGAATAGCGATTAGATTCAAAAATCCTCAGGACTTTCCTACATTTAGACAGGACAGTATCTTCACTGGCACCTCCTCCATGTGACAATTTCTTACCATATTTAAATCAATATTTTGAGAAGCAATATTGTAATTTCTCTTGGAACTGTATCCTCTGACATTTACTGTAACGATGCTTTCCTAGCTATACTCATCTTTATCTCATTTCTTATTTACTCTCTAATTTTTGTGTGTTTATTGGTACAGAGTCAAATTTGTCTACAGTTAAAGTGTACTGGGATTGTACTTACCTACAATAAGACAAAAATTGGAAAAAGTTGGCAATGAAGTTATATTAATTAGGACTCTTTCAGAAATTCAAAATGAAATGAGACCTCTTTCCCCCTCCCCTCAAAAAAGGTTATTTATTGACTCATGTAACAGAGTCTTCTTATCACCTACTACCCTGATTGACCCAGTGAATCACATGTCCAAGTCTGAATCAATTATGTTGACTGGATATGAGTCACATTCCCAATAACATCAGATCATGTAAAGTGAAACTGTTTCCAGAAGAGGGATTTTAGGTGGGCACCAAAAAATGTTTTCATAGTACATTAGGATTTTGAAGAAAACATTATTTCCCAGAAGAAGACTAAAGTATCAACGAAAAGAATGTCATTGCCATTAATGACACATTAGTACTGTTTACCCAGGAGACCTGTTCAAAAATTAATAGCTACTTTCACTGTGGATATCTTATGGGCATCAAGAAAGTAGGACAGCACAAGGCTAAGGGCATGAACTTTGGATTCTAACTGACTCAAGTTCAGATCCTTCCAATGTCAACTTTTAGCTTTGGTCTTTGGGCAAGTTACTAACCCTATTTAAGCACAATTGGTATAATAATGAATTCACCACTTGGGAAATTGTGAGGGTTAAATGAACTAATATACATAAAATTCTTGGTCCAGTGACTAGCACTTAGTCCAGCACTAATTGTTTACCACAGCCAGTATTACCTTCATTACAATCATCATCATTATTATTAACAGTGTCCAGGAACTTCAAGACTAAAGATTTCTAGGATTGATGATAGTTATATCGCATTCTATCATCTTTCTGGAAAGAGAAGCATCTTACTATACATCCTTTCCACTGACATCCAATCTTACCCTCTGCCATAGATCTTCTTAAAATCTCCCGCGTCCACATTCCATAATGTGGAATGAAACACTGAGGCATAACACATTAACATACCTGGGTAAAAAGAGCAAGATAATAGAGCCCTTGATACTTGTTTTAACCTTTCAGAAAAAGACTTCACAGGTAATTGAAGTCCAAGAAACTGCAGTCTTCGGAAGTATCAGTGCTGTGAATAACAAAAAATAACTCTGCAGAGAGCTATCAAAGCAGTTGACCAACTTCTGGAACCAATTGGCAAAGTCATGTATAACCCCACTAGACTAGACCACAAAGGAAGAAACTGGGGTTTTTTAAACTGCACTTCTCTCTTCTCATTGACTCTGTTACATCTTGTTTTTCATAAAACTCTTTCCATTGAAGGCTTCAAAAAGCGGGGAACAGAAACTGGTTCCTTCACTTCTACTACTGCTGTCAGGAGTCCCTAGAGCCTCTAGATTTAATACAGAATTTTTTAATAAAAGAAAAGACCTTGTGACAGGAAGGAAAATAGGCTATTTGAGTTTGACTTGCATGCTCTATTGAATGTCCAAGTTAGCAATTACCAGAACTCAGAGTCTCATTTTGTAAAGAAAAAGTTTCATATTTTTTTCTTTCTAATTATGAAAGGCAGACAGAATAACACCTAGTATTTATATATAACTGGTCCTTGAAAGTGCTATAAATAATGTCATTTTCTCTCCCACTAGAATTCCTGGTGAAAGCAACATATTTTCTTCACACCACTTTTATAGATTATATAGTCTGTCAGAAGCATTGCAGAGGCCAGAACCTGGGTTTTCTTTGGATTTGAAATGTAGTATTAGGTTTCCTTTCTATTAGAAAAACAACATTTCTACACACATACAAACTGGGTTTCATTCATAGTGCCAGTGGGAAAGAGCTCAGTTAAAATGTTTTGCCTTTCAATGCAGTAAAATAATCATTTTCTGGTAAGTTTCTTGTAGCCATGACTTTATAGTGGTGTAGCATCTTATCTTTAGCAGAGCATTAATTCATCGTGATGGTAAGTATTGCCTTATGAGACTCCTGTGTGTGACCGGGGTCACAAGCTATTTCTTTCTGTGAGTTGCCGTCTTAAATGTTTAGGAACCTCATATCTAGCCCAAAATTGTCTTATTTTCAGATGAGAAAGAACTAAGGCTCAGGGGAGTTGAAGGATGTGTGCAGAGTCACACAGCTAGTTAGTGGCAGACAAAATGGTTGTGATCTTAGGGGTTTTATTTTTGTGAGTTTTGGCTTTTTTTTTTTGTGGTAATATTGTCATACTGAACTGGTTTGAATAATACCTGCTAGAACAAATAAGTCTCTAACTGTACATTAG
>PVIJ01000005.1:15081-148553 GCA_004024925.1 Scalopus aquaticus
AGGGACCACCATCTCTAGCCTGACCTACCACAATAACCTCCTGAGTGACTTTTCTATACCCCTTATCCTACTACAGCCTTATCACTCAAAGTGCCTAAAGTAGCATTTTGAAACTGTAAAGAAGATCATTTCTGCACAGATAATTTCTGCAAGAAGATAATTTCAGTGACAGCTCAAGCTCTTGAGTACCTTGGAGCCTGCCCCAGAGAGGATCACATGAGACCCACTGACTTCACCTCATTGTTCCTTGGGGTCTGCAGACCCCTCCCACCTCTCTCACCATTCCTTAAACCTGCTGGTTACAAGCACTGTTTTGGTGGTCTTTACATTCATCATGGTCTCCTTCCATATACCTTCTAGGTATATGGGGCAGTACTGTGAAAATGAGGAGTTAATTTTTCTAAATGAGGAAGCTCATTTGTCCCAATCCGTGTCCTCACCACAGTCTACAAAGTCCATCACCACCTGAACTGCGTCCCCTGCCTCACCCCTTGCCTTTCTCTACCTTTTAACTTCGCAACAGACACAGTGGCATGATTTCTGTCCCTCTAATATGCCAGCTCCTCTTGGAACCAGGACCTTCAAGTTTGGTGGGGCCCTTCCCTTTGGAATCATCTTGCCCAGGTGCTTGCACACCTGCCTCTTTCTCACTCCCAGTGTCATCTCCTCAAAAGTGAGCACACTCCTAAAAGTTCTGTTACCTCTTCCATCTCTCCAAACCTATATCCCATTTCCCTATTTCATTTCCCAGGGCACTTATTGAGCTAATATCTATTATTCATTTGCCTATATTTTATTTTTTCCATGGAATGGAAACGCCATGAGGGCAGCGGATTTGCCAGTATCATTCACCACTGTATCCCCAGTTTTTGAAAAGTACTGGCTTATCGGTGCTATCCGTATATAGTTAATGCACAGTAATGCACAGTCATCAAATCAATGAACAAACAGAAGAATATTGTATCCCTAGAAGATTAGGAAACGGAGACTATGAGTTCTTGCTCCAGATTTGCAATAATCCCAGTAGAGTCACAAGTGAGTCTCATAAATCACACTCTTTTTCCTGTAAACCTGATTTTTTCTTAACCCCAAAAAGAGCTAACCATAGGTCTCATAGAAATAGACATGAAAATCCTCAGACTTAGCCAGAGATTCTCTCTAGGGTCAGCAGACCCATCACTGATGGGTCACTCAGAAACTTCTATGCACTGCAGTGACCTCTGGAACATTCAGGCTGTTCTCTCACCTTCACTGACAGCCAAGATAACACTGTGCTTTTGAAAAATGTCAGGATCCAAAAAGCAGACCCTGGAAGGTTTCTGCGGCCAGCCAGCTCACGGCGCCCCATGCCGTGTCCAGCTGAGATGCTGCTTGGCATACCTGCATGGCTGGCAGCAGCGTCACCTTGGATATCTTCTTTCATTGCTCCTCATTGTCTTTTACAGATTAATTTCTCCGTCCTTTCAATTAACAGCTATTTATTGAGCACCGGTCTGGGCTTTAAAGTGAATGCAAGCTGAGACAGATGGACTGTATGAAGGTAATGACAATTAAGCTACAGGGCCTGTGGTTATAAGAGATTTGTAAAATTTATAAAAGCAAAATATTTATTTTTTAATTTAATTTTATTTAATTTATATCCTTTGCATTATTAGGTATCCCCCGTAAGTTTCCCACCACCGATTTACCCGTGAACCATCACCATAGTCTCTTGTGCTCTTTTCTCCCCTATTTTGGTCCCTCTTCCTCCCCCTCCCCTGCAGAATGTCTCGTATTTGTGGTTGCCGGCTAGTTTTTAAAAGCAAAATATTTTAACTACAATCAGTTAAGACTATCTCTTCCACTCTGACCTGAGCTATCTTGGAGTAGCCACAGCATTTTTGGAATTCTGTAGAGCAAAGGTGATGCATCTTGGGTTGGACTTCATGGGGCATTTATATGATTCGCAGTCACCTTTGTATGATACTGCTCTTCATTGAGATGGAGGAATTGCTTCTAGAACTACTTCTAGAACCCATTGTGCCAGGTCACGATATGAAAGCAGGCAGCCAGATATCATGCTCTGATGTAAAGGTGCTATGCAGAGGCTGGCCTGAAAATATGTGGGGGATGTAGGCTAACCGAGGTCTGAGATCAGAGGCAGACGCTGAGCTGTGGGAATTCCTCCAGATACCAGATGTATGAAATTATAAGTAGAGATTCAATTCTCATGGACATCTAGTCAAAAAGGAAGTTCTCTCTGTATGTGCAGGGCACGAACTTACAGTAGTTCTATAAATAACAAATTTATCTCTGTAGGAGTTGCATGTGTATGCATCCCAACTATTTAATTTAAAACAATTTTAATGGCTTTTGATCAGCCCTGTTAGAAGAAAAACTGCATTATTCTTCTGTTGTTTTTTCTATAAAATTATTGTCATATGACAAGATGATCAGAGTATGTAGCCAAATAGGCACAGGGAAAGCAGTATCGTGAAGTCAGTTTATAAAAATAAAAGAAAAACCTATGTGATGTTTCTGAATTTTTGCAATTTTTTAGTGTTTGTCAGCATTTTAAATTTTGTGATTTGTTTTGATTCTATCCTTATTCTGCACAAACATTTAATGTTTTTAAATGAAGCCCCTATTATATTGTTATGCCTCAGGCCCCAAGGAACTAGGCCATTTCCTAGACACAGGTACAGATGTTATGCTTCTGGCTACCGAGGAGCTTGCAATAGACATTAAAGGAATCCCATGTAAAGAAAAAGGAAAAGAATGACCAGAACATATTTGATAATCCCTCTTCTAATTCCCCATGTCCCTCATCTCTTCTAAAAATCCAACAAATTGGATACTAAACAATTATCCTCTTGAGGAAAATGAAGGGCTAAATTGTGATAGTAAATTACAGATCATACTTGCCCACTCTCCTCTCTCCCCTTTGCTAGCAGCACAACCAGGAAGGCCAACCAATGTGATGGGGCAACGGATGACAATTGATCAAGGTGTCTTCACAGGAAGAGAGCTGACAGGTCTCAGCGGGGACCACTGAGGTCTGTCGCTCTTGAGGGCTGAGGACAGCAAGTTGGGCAGTCACAGTGTTGGGGGGAAAAAAGGACGTCTGCACCAAACTCCACAGGAGGTCCAAGACACTAGGGGCCACTAATCCCTTAATCCCATCATCATCCAGAAGAGAGGATTACTGGAAACTGAGGGGTGGAGTTAAGCAGACATGTTGGCTATATAACGAAGGCTTTTGACCTTGGGGGTCTCTTGCTTCTCGCTGGGCTACAGCGTGCCATTGGGGTTTCCAGCTCTTCGGATCTGGTAGGACGTATTTGGAGATTTATCTCTCTCCCTCACTTTCTCTTTTGTCCCAGAGTTATTCATTTTTTTTATTTCCCTTCCTTTTGTAAATAAACCCTTTTATTAACCTTTTTGTGAGTGCCTGCAATTGTTATTATAAGTCCTTTCTAAGCGCATGGGTGAGAACCCACAGTCAGGCACCCCATTGTATATCGGGGTTGCCCTGTAACAACAGTGTGGCCTGAATGAACATCTTCTAGAAGCCCATCCCCTTCCTTTCTTCCTTACGTAGACCACAGTGATTTCTCAGTGAAACTATGTCTTGAGGGAGACAACTTACACCATAAATCTGTTGTCCTGCAAACTGACTAGCACGCTGCCACCCCTGCTCTTCAGTCTCACAGAGATGTTTGCAAAGGATCCATCAAATGGATCCTGTTCACCAACTGACCAGTGACTGGGGTTAACATCCCATAAAACAAAACAAAGCCCATCAGGATTTTCCTACAAAAATTAACCAGAGATGTAAATGGATTAGAACTGAAACAGTATGTGAAGCAGCCCACAATTAATCATTTACTACAGAGTGGGTGACCTTTTCATTGAAGGTAACAGGTATAATTAAGCAGTCTCTTGCGGAGTGGGTGTTGAATATGCAATTCTCTAGGCCTGACTCATGGCTTTTCAACCTTGTTCCTGGCTCCTCCTTACCTGGTAGGGAGAGCTGGTTGCTTCTCTTAACAAACTCTGGGAAATCCCCACCTCAGGCCTGCCTTGGAACCCATTGCCTGAGTGCTCCTCTGTCATTTAAAGTGTGTTTGTGTGCTAGGCCTGGGAAGGTTGCAGGCAGGTACTTGAACTGGGTGGCAGAAAAGTCAAATGGATCAAATAGCACCGCAGACCCAGTGCCAAGGCCAAGCGGAGGGATAGAGACCTAATCACAGAAAGTGGCTGCAACTGCACTCCAAAGCTGTCATTATTGTCTTGCTGGAGCCCCTGAAGTCTTGTTTGTTTGCTGTTTCAAACTCTGGAGGTGTGCCACCCAGCACAATTAAGGGCAATGATGTCACAGGGAGGTGGGCTGGCCTTCTGTTTTCGTATTTCATTCATATTATAAAATCCATAGCAAGTTTGGCTTCGCAAATGCCTTTTTACCTGGAGATACCTTCTGGCTTTCCCCTCAGGGACCCTCTGCCCCCACCTTTCCTCACTGCTGGGCTTCCCCTGTGAAATGAGAGACTTAATGATCAAGTTAATGATGCTGCTTAATTCAGACGCAATGTTTCCCTTAAGTCTAAAAGCCTTTGAATCTGACAGGAGAGAAGGAAGTGAAACTGGATAGGCTAAATAATGTGTACTTGGAGCCGAGATTTATGAGGGGAATTACTGAGTACTGTTCAGTTTTGAGTGTTTTTGGACTCCAGGAGCCAATTCTCCTGCTGACAGCACACAGGGGTGTTTCATGGTGCTGGAGACACTGGGGAGGTAGGGGGGCATCTCCACCCTTCCGGGGTGCAGGGGAAAGTGTGCAAGGTTCCCAAGAGACTGGCGCCTAGGCCCTGAGAGCCAGAGGAGGGTACGGGTGTGGCTGGACCAGTTAATTACCATGTGGCTCTTCAAGAAGTAAAAGACTTTGTGGTGGCAGGGGAGGAAGTACATGGAAGGAACGAGAGCAGGAAACATAGATTCTGAGAAACACTCCAGAGGGGCCAGGCCTGGGGGAATCCCAGACCCTGTTTCTTGTCTGGCCACTCCCTTTGTGAGGGCAGCAGGCTTTAAAGTGGAACCACTTTTGGAGGAATGAGATTGGGAAGTTCAAAGACTGGCGCAAAAGAAAACTGAAATTCTACCATCCTTTGCCACACACTTAAAAGAGAAAAAAGTAAACTTCTTTATGACGATCTTGGGCAAGCTTAGAACAGTACCTGACACATAATAGATGCTATAGATGCTCTATTTGATTCCCTGCTATAACTAGGTGGGATTTTTATTACTACTCTTTATCTATGCTTTCAAAGAGCCAATTTTCAGAAGCAGATAAGAAAAGTACAAGCCATATGTTTGCTTTTCTGTTACCACAGGTAAGTAGGGAAAGCAATAAGATCACCTGGGCCGTGTGCCTGAGGTTAGACCCCAGGGGCAGCTGTAGCTAGACAGGACAGTGGGAGGCGTACTGAAAACAAGAATAAGCCCGGTTGAAGCTTACTCATGAAATCTGCTTTTTACTTAGATTTCCTGTCAAGAACACTTGAGAAAGAGCCATCCAGAACTGCACTCCTCACCTGTGAA
The DNA here is from genome assembly GCA_004024925.1 of Scalopus aquaticus. NCBI lineage: Eukaryota > Metazoa > Chordata > Mammalia > Eulipotyphla > Talpidae > Scalopus > Scalopus aquaticus. Next base: position 20,659 of record PVIJ01000005.1, read on the forward strand.
TTACCTAGCTGTCAAAATTACTAAGTACCTCTGAGCCACCATTTCCTCTTTTACAAATGGGTAGGATTATGTAAACCACCTCCCAGAGAGAAGACTAAGTGACTGTGTTGACCAGCAGGCTCCTGCATCTCACCATAGCAGAGGGCTCTATTAACTAGAGTTTATCAAGGGGCAAAAGAAATTAGGGAAGAAAAGCAATACCCACACCATGAAATGACATCTAACCAACAGCCTACAAGCCTCAATGAATCAGTTACAATTAAAATCTACACCAAACTAGAGAATAGATGGGTCTGGTGGACTTTTCAGTCCCTTCTCTCTAAGAGATCCAGACATGTCTAATCTAAAGAAATATCCTGTTCCTCTTCGGACCATCTTCCATCTTCATCATTTGGTTGGTATGATGGTCTCTGGTGCTCCCTCATGTGCCCACCAGTGTCCAGTCCATGCTGATCTGCCTGGAAATATTTCTTCCATCTAGGACAAGTTTCCAATTTGTTTTAATTGAAGTAACATCGCTGTATAACATGATATAGGTCTTAGGTGTACAGACACAGAGCAACACCTGTATATACCACATTATGCCTCTCTCTACAAGTCTGGCTTCCATGAAATTGGCCCCTTTAAACCAATTTAATCATTTTTATATTGTGGTCTAAGTCTTTTTGTGTTTTGTTTGTTCAATTGTTTTGTTTCTTTGTCTACCAGATATGAGTGAAGTCATCCGGTATTTGTCTTTCTCTGTCTGACTTATTTCACCTAACATCATACCCTCTAGGTCTATCCATGGTGTAAATGACCCCAATTCTTAACGCTTTAAATTCAGAGCGTAAGAATTGTCACCTTTATAAACATTATCGGTTCAAAATCCATTCTTTTTATAAAATGAGGATAATCTCAGGGGTTGTTAAAAAATAACATTTTAACTTTGTTATAGCAAGATGCCTGTCACCTACATAGCAAAAGTTGTTTTAAAGTTAATTATCACCTTCATTGCAATCATTATCTTTTATAATTCAATCATGCTAATCTTCAATTTGTTCCCAGAAGAAGCCCCGCAAAATCACCTCCAACAGTGTGTCTTTACATCAGAAGATAATTTTATGAATCACTATGATCTTTGGCAGGGAGAAGTCAACTTTCAAATATAAGGTTAAAAATAAAACTCTATTTCCCTGATGATGCAGAAGTCATTTATTTTATACTCCTTCCTCAACCCCCTTGAAACCGACCCAAGTGTAGTTTCTTTTTTAAATTATTTAATGCCACTAAGATAGGAGTTTATAGGGAGTTAATTTACATCCAAGGTGCCAGCCTGGCATTTTATCTTAAATTCATGACGGAACCAACACAATCTCATTTCAACACATGAACGTTCTACTCCCCTCAGAGGGACCTGGATGCTCCATTTAGGTAGCACTTAGAAGCCCAGATTCAGCTCATCCTCGGAAGTGGAAACGAGTAGAAACCAACAGACCTTTGGAGAAAGGCACATCCTCAAAGCTGGTTTGTAAACAAACTACTGTAGGGATCACAATATTTGGGATCAAATCGCAGACCAGAATCATCAACGTCAAGAAAGGGAAACCCACTCAGCAGTAGTGTGAGCTCTGGCATGAGCTGGCGAGGGCAGCACCGGGCCCCGGAGAGAGACTGTGCTCAGCTGAGGCGTGCTCCATCCCGCGGGAGAAGCGTGCCAAGCACGAGGAGGATGATTTCCCAGATTCCGTGTTAGTCTAGTCAACTTATCCCCTGAGATTAGGCAATTAGCTCTGTTTTGATTCTGTGCTGAGAAACCTTCTGATGCTTACATCAGTCACCCTAGACACCTTAATACCGTAATACCCAAAAGGGGTGCCCTGGGTCATGGAAATGAATGTTTCAGTTACTGGAATGCTGGTGCCTATAGGAGGATGTATTTGTTTTGTGGAATATCAATCGCTGTCTGTGAATTTAGAACAATTCAGTTCCTCAAGGGCTGGCAAGCTGCAGGTAGACTTGAAAAATAAAGGTTCTATGTCAGAAAACTGAGAACCAAACTCTAAATCAGTATTTTCTGAAATTCTGTTGTGCCTCAGTTCCTCCTCTGAAAATCAAGGGGAAGCAATAGTTCCATGGTGGTTGTGAAGATTCACGTTCATAGATACAAATTATTTATCTGTATTTAGGATGGTACGATTCGTAGTTACTCCACGAGGCCCAACCCAGTAAAAGGACCCAGCTAGAAACATCCAGTTAGTGTCTCTGTCTTAGGCTTTTGTGCGTGGTCCTCATAGTGCTTACCTCTTCTAGTCACTACACTCTGCAGACGAGACTTCAAACAAATCTATGCTCAGGGTGGCTCGTGGGCAGGCAAAATGTCCATTTGCAAGACCTAGAACTTAGTTCAATGTTTGACTCTTGCCACTTTGTAATTCTTAATGATTTTTCATGAAGGGTCCCTGCATTTTCATTTTGAATTGGGCCCCACAAATTATGCAGCCAATCCTAACTACATGTGACTAGTCAAGTGGCCTTTCGAGGGACTCTATCCTAATTCTGTGGATAGTATGGAGACAATGATGAGAGAGATAGGATTAATACAGTTATCCGACCAGTCTTGCCAATGAGCTTCTGGAACATGTAGCAACACGTCTGTGCTACGGGTAATATGTTCTCTCTCAGGGGTCTCAGTAGATACACAGAAAATTAAAAGAAACTCTGGGCCCGCTTCCCACCCCTAACATCCCCCCAAATAAAAATACCCTTGGTAATTCACTGTGAAGTGATTTGAGTTACTCAAAAATACAGAGAAACCAGCTGGACTTTCAGCACAGGAAGCTCCCCAGAGCAACTGGTCACTGCTGGGAAACTGAGAACTCAAAGAAACAGGAGGTTGGAGCCGCCCATGGAGGGGAGGAGTGACTGCTTCAGGCAAGCAACTGCCACCAGGTAGACGCACAGGTGACTTCTGTGTCAACCACAGGTGCAACAGCCTTGGCCCCAGGGAGACACAGTGAACACAGAACCTTTCCTGCCCGTCTGAGTGTCCCCACAAAATACCCCCAGGAATTATGTCCCTAGATGAGAGGAACTGTGGTTAGATTTCCACTAATTCAGTGATGGGAGAAGGAGAGTACTGTATGTCTACTATAGTAAATTGTTCCTTTGAGTGTCTAAAACCGAATGGTACAGAAAAACAATGGTTTCTACAAGTAGTTGTCCCATTTTCTCTCATACGTAGATATTTTGCTAGTACAATGAGTCTGACTTTGACCCTGAAAACAGGACTGGTAGCCATGAAATCGCTTCTCCATTCCTACTATCTCTGGTTCCTGCACCCGTGGCTCCGAAGTGACCGTGTAATCTGCCAGCATCGCCAGCAGCATAGGTGTGCAGACAAGCTTTCGGAAATGCCGCCTCAAGTCCCCTTGGAGAGAAACACACCTAAGTGTTCCTACTCTCAATAATTCTGTTTCTTTGAAGACTTTGGTTTACCTTGTTCTGATTTTAGAATCTACAAATGAAGTGTAAACCGTTTCTAAGCTGGGAATCTGCCATTCTGTTGCAGGAGTGCAGCAGTAGCCCCAGAAAAAATATTGTTGAGGCTTCAGGGAAAACAAGTGCTAAAAAAATGTTTGTTTATTGTCAGCTCTTCCCACAGCCACTTACATAAGAGCTCGTGCTGAGACAGGCTGTCCTGCCCAGCCTCGAGATCAGGAGCGACGCTCTGGGGCTGGTGACAGAAACACCGTGGGAGCCACAGGGCTATGCCCGTGTGACGAAGTCCAGGAAGGAAACCCAAGTGCTGTGTGGTGATTAGTCCTTTCACAATGGTTTCCTGGGGTGTTTTCAAACTTGCAGATGGTGGCTTAGTCTGCTGAGGGGAAAGGCCCTGTGAGTAAGATAGGGCTAAAGAATGGCCCCGCGCCGTCCTATTTTGAAGATAAAACAATGCACACAACAGTGTGTGAGCTGGGGCCAGAGTCAAAAGTTCAGTTATCTTCTGACCTTTTAGATCCATTCTGACTTTCTGAAAGCTACATAAATAAACACTACATCCAAATCTGGGAGGGTTTTAAAAGTCTGGACAAAATTGTGTACATTTTGCTCAAGCGTTCACTGCCAAAAAAAAAAAAAAAAATAGTGGCGAGAGAAACAGAGCCAGAGACAAAAAGAAAAAGAACCCCTTTTCACAAAACAAACACAAAAAACTAACTTAGATTATGTTTAGGAGTCCAAAGGGACAATTTGCCTTCCCCTATGGAGTTACTGAAAAGCAGATGTGATCGGCAGAGATGCAGCTCTGTAATCAAGCCTGCGAAGCCGCCGTGAGGCAGTCTAAACCATTCTCAACAGCCTCCCTCCAAGGAGACGCCAAGGCTTCTTTGTGCAGACAATACCAGGCTTTACATGACTATATTTAAAAAAATCATTTTCCATATGTTTTAACTTAACTTTTAGTTTAAACATGGGCCCCTTACCCTTGTTCCTTCCTTAGCAGTCTTCATGAGTAACTGTCCATTTATTTTGCTGCTCGCCAGTCATACCTGGATGTGCATTTCTGCTACACCAAACACCCCTAACTCTTAGTGCCATCACAAATACGCTTTCTTCTTGTTGCTTTGAAAACACAAGTTGAAACTAGTGCGGTTTTACACACATAGGAGAGATTCAATCACCACTTTGTAGATGGTCAAGTCTTTCTTCTATTTCTCCTTCTGCTTTTCTAGTTTCCCTTTCCTTCCCCAGTTGTCCCTTTTCTCTTCCCTATGCATGGCCAAAAAATATTAGGCTTACCAATGAATGTACTCTTCAAGCCTCTGATTTATACCAAATAAGTTGCACCCTAGCCACAAAATAGAAAAACACTCACTTTGGGGCCCCAAGACTGTCCTGGATCTGTGTGGTTTTGTGATCCGGGTTCCTTTTAACCAAGTTGAGATCCAAAAAAAAGCAAAGGTGGTAGAACCCCAGGGTTCATCTATCAACTCCATCTCACTGAACTTCCCATGTAAAAATTTTTATTTCTCATCTGCATCATATCCTACCTTTTCTTTCCCCAAACCATCATGGAAGGTTGAACGCTGAAACTAACAATTTCTGAGCTGAAGTTTACAGAGTGGCTAGAAAATAGGAAAACTGATAAAAGTCCTAAATTATTCAGGCCTCATAGCTTACAGATGGAAGAAACACACGTTAAACCTAACAGGGAAATTTATTTACTCATATAAACAGATCCTATAAAAGATCGAGTGGTTTGAGGAATCTGAAAACACCCTCAGGATTCTCTCACTCTCTCTCTTTTTTTGTTCCTTCCTGAGGCCATTTTCTCAGACCATCTCCTTTATGAACTAGGGATGTAGGTCACCTCTCACAGCTCTGGTCTGAGCAGACAGGAGTTCCCTTTCCTTCCCTCTATGGATTAGAGGAAAAAAATCCCCAAGGGATGATGCTGATTGATTCATTCAATGAGATCAAGCATAGAAAGCATGTGATTGGCACTCCTGGGCCCCATGAGGGTAGAAGGTCAGGCTCGGTTACCATGAGAACTGGGGGAGGATTGCCAGGTAGGTTAAACAACAGCTATTAAGCATTTGAAGAAAAGAGGGTTCTGAGAAGGCACCCAGTTAACTGACGAATGACTCTTCCCTGGAATCCTACTCCCTATTCTCACAGTCTCATAAGTGAGGGTGCAATACTGCATGTGGTCTAGGTGGTCTCACCCCTCCACATGTAGATATAATAGTACTTAACATCCTACCATCCTGAAAGAAAAAAGGTCAGGAGGGTTAGTTGGCCTTATTTTCCTACCAAAACCAAGAATTAATTAGAGATAAAAGTCTGGGGTCCACAGAAAAATCACAAGCTCAGAGCATTAGAGAAGATCTAAGGGAATCTAGATGATTTCCTACCTCTCATCAGAGCTTCACAAAGAAGGGTCTTGCAATAGGTATGAGGCCAAATAAGGTCCCTTGGACTCTGTGAGGCCATGAGTCTTGAAACCACCCCAATCTGAAATTCGTCGATTCCTTCCTTAAACTGTCCAGGACATGTTCTTCCCTATCCCACTTTACTACATGGTTTTAGTGACCAGCAGGCCTTAACTTTGGGGATTCCATCTAGATGTCTCATATAAGATAGCCCCTCTGGTAAATTAGCCTACACCCTGGAAGTCTGAGAATCCTTAGGTCCTTACGAACTAGAGTTTTCCTTAATGCTCATTCCATTTTAGCCAACATTTGTGAACCTCCTTTTCTATAAATTTTAGCATTTTTCTTCCTTTCCGGTGTGTCTTGGCCATATCAAACAAATCATGACTCAGAATAGAAGCCTGGGGTTGAACACAGAGGTCTTGGGCATTGAAACTAACTTTTCCCCCATCACAGAGAATTAGAAAAATCAAGAAAACAAAGCAGAGGGTTGGTCTTCATTCCTACTTTCCTACCTCCCTACAGTTGGCAGAATATCTTAATTCCTAGAACCTCTGTGTATGTTACAGTACATGGCAAAGAGGAATTAAACTTACTATAAAGTTGACCTTAAGATAGGAAGATTATCCAGGTGGAACCACTGTAATCACAATCATCCCTAAAAGTAGAAGAGGGAGATAGGCAAGGAGGTGAAAGTGCTGACATGCCATTGCTGGCTTGGAAGAAGAAGGAAGGGGGCCATGAGCCAAGCAATGTAGGCAGTGTCTAGAAATTCAAAGGCAAGGAAACAGTGTGTCCTGTGGAATCTCTAGAAATAAAGGAAGCCCTACACACACTTGCATTTAGCCCCAGTGGACCCAAGTCTGACTCCTGACCTACAGAATCACAATATAATAAATTTGTGTTGTGTAAGCCACTAAACTTGTGGTTGTTACAGCCACAACGTGAAATAATAATAGTATAATTCTTACTTCTTTCATGTGTGTGTTAAAATATAACATTGTTTACAATTCCAATTGCTGGACTTTTTAAAGACAGGATAGCTTAGGAAAACATTAGACTCTGCTTTTAAAGCTCCTTCTGGCTTGGGTAAATCAGTTGCTCTGGTTTTCAGTTTCCACCTCTGTAAAATGAGGTAGCTTTATTAATGATCCCAAAAGCCTTTATCACTTTAAGTTCAGAGACATAATATCCTTGCCCTTTTCTTCATGGTATTAAGTGCTTTGGACATACTGGTAGCACCTGAGCTGCTCCTGTCACCACTCAAATTGGAGCTTTGGGTAGGAGTGAAGGCTTATCAACAGTGAGGGGATAGAAGTGCCCTTTAAATTTGTACTAAGGTAGAAAATATCTATTGCCAAGTAAGCACTCTGGGAACTGAGGTGCTGGAGTATGCTTAAAACCCAAGTGGCCACCGAAATCCTCCTAAAGAAGGAGGGAGATGTGTTAACTCTGAAGAAGAGACAGGCTTTGAATGAGGATGTTCTACGCAAGAGTAAAGAAAGTTGAGAGGTAAGATTAGACATGGTGAAATGTCTAGGGTGGTAGAAGTTTCTATAACGAACATCAGTGAAGAAGTCATGTTAAAACCAGATGATGAAGATCCTGAAAAATTCCAGAGCCAAGCAGCCCCCTTGAGGCACTCCTGTATTTCGTGCCACACTGTATGCACAAGTCTTAGAAAAATGCCAGGTACACAGTTAGTGATCAACGCAGTAGGTGCTCAATATTGTAGAATGAATAAATGAATGAGGCATCAGTGTTTTTTGAGCAAAATTTTGCCATAACTCAAGATGACTTAAAGAAAGATAAATGGGACCTCCCTATGCAAAATGGATTAGAGGTGGCAGACAGAGAATGCCTGAATACCCACTAAGAGCCTGCCAAACTGATTCAGACACAGGGTCAAGCAGGGCTGTTTGGCAGTGGGCTCTGAAAGGAAGAGACCCATGTGACATTAATAATTTCCCTAAACCATTCCAGCTGGGAGGATGTCATTTTCATTCATGCAAATCTCCAAGGAAGGAGACCCACCACTTCGTGAACAAGAATAATGCAATAACCCAGACAGGCCAGCACATACTGAACAAAATCCTCAGGCGGCAATTTAAGCATCGCTAACCCACATCATATTTTCAGTGGAAATGACCACTAATCTCTGCACAATTATTCTCCCTGTAATCAAAGCTGCTGCTTAGTTCAACCTTGTCTTCCCTAGACTCAACAATTCTAATTCCCCTAACTGCTTTCAGAGATCCATTCATCAAGCCTTCTAATTATACTTTTCTCCTCTGATTCCTCTCCAGTTTACTTCTCCCTTAAGCTATTTACCTGAATCAGAGGACCAGTTTTGCACCAGTCACACACATAGACTTGCTTTTTCTCTAAGTAGTTGGCAAGGAGCCTATCTCTGCTCTAGAAGGGAGACGGGCCTCGTGGGAGCACCACAGTTATATATCAAGTCCAGCTAGCCAAGGATTCAGACTGTTTCACTAAAGGATCCCCCACAGAATTAGCAAGAAGTCCACCTCCAGACAGCGTCTGGCCCCAGATCCCAGAGGAACTCACCGTCCTCTTCCTCTTCATCATCCTTTCTGAACTTCTCTATCTCTGAATCAGCCAAAGTTCATGCTGGCAGGACAGAAGAGTAATTGATGGCCTTAAGGGATATCAAAGTGCTATTGAGAAAAACCACAATTCAACAGCCGCACAGGTGCTTCCTGCAGCAGGGAGGGAAAGAAGTGTCTTTAGCAAGCCCTAAATAAATCCAGGCAGGGATGTCAACTTGACAAATGACTCTCAAGAAATAGCCCCGTTGTTCTCTGGCCTGTGATTCATCCCAGGCGGTACTTGGGTTGGGGGCAAGGCCCAGCCACGAGTCCACAGTTGTCGGTTGGGGCCGCCCTTCAGCTCGCCTCTCAGGAAGGATAAGAAGGCACTTGTGTTGGTTCTCTTAGCCTCCATCATTTTGATGTTGTTTTCTAGCAGTTTTATTTAATGAATCCTGGACTTGTGCTGGTTTGTTTTGTGCTAAATTCAGTGGAGAATGGCATCTATGGGGAGACACACTCTCCCTCTGTAAATATCCGGGGGCCCCTCTTCCTTTGATGTTAGCTCCCAGGGCTTCTTGTAATCATAGCAACAAAGACCATGAGCTCCTTCGTACAGAGACCCCTTTCTTTTCCCTATTCTCAATTCCTCAAAGAACTGACTTAAGTGCTTGTCAGTTGTAGAATGAACAAATGAGAAGATCCCAAGACCAAGAGTCATGGTAGCTAGTTTTAACTCTCCCAAAGAGTAACTGGGACCCTGGCTAGGTTCTCAAGGTGTCCTGAGCTCGGTATCCTTGTCTGTATAATGAGATAGCAGCTATCCTGTTCCCTCAAGCAGATTCAAAGAGAACAAAAGAGGTTAATCGGGCTTGCACTCAGCTAAGAACATTGGTGAGGTGAAAATGAGGTGCCAGCAATTGTTTTGCACACAAGGCAGCAGAAATAAACAACAATGTGTTGAAAACCCTGGTAAAAGGTGCATAGTGATCTCAATTTAGTAGCTAGACCTAGAGGGCCTCTCCTAGACACAAGATGCAGGTATTGTGAATGGCAAGTGGGCAGCACACATGGGGTCCCAGGTCCAGATCTGACATAAACCCAGCATGATCAGCCTTCCTGAGTTTATTGGGTGTGTGTTACCAAGGAATCTCAACCACCAGACTAGGACATGTACACAAATTCTTTAGCTTGTGGTGTGTCTTCTGTGAAACAGCACCACAAATCCATTACCCAGGAAGGCTGCCCCTGCAGCAGAGGCAATTTTGTGCATGTGAGTGCAGTTCTGTGTGATCTATGCAGAGGCATCTCTAACCAAGGTGGGTGGGTGGGTGGTTTATAATGATATCTGGACATACCCCATGAGGGCTAGCGAATGTGTCCCAACAGAGCCTATTTCTCAAAGAAGTTGATTAACTTCCCCCAAACCAGTGGATGTGCTCTGGGTTTTAATGTCCTTGGTTTCCATCAATGGAAGCTTTGCTGGTGTTAACAGAAAGAAAGACAAACTCTTGAAATCAAGAACTCATGGATGCCTGGGTATGTTTCTTCCTCTAAGTTGAAGATGGTTACACCCTTGAGAACAAAGAGTTGAGGGAAATTGTCTTTTTTCCGGAAAGGCATTTTAGTAGGTGGAATTAATGAACACAGTTTTCAGAAGTTCCAACACCCCCAGTGTCATTGCTGGCAATCATTTTAGGAGCTTCTATACAGCTCACCAATGCCCATCATGAGGCCCTTAGTGCTGGGGATTCTGGCTATTTCCCCTTCCTTCATGTAAAGTGTCTACCTACTACTCTCACATCTTAGTTTGGGTTGGCTTAGGCTGATGCTATGGTGTGATCGTGTCCCACAAAATTCACATGTTTAAATCCCCACTACAAAATATGATGATATTCAAAGGCAGAGCCTTTGGAGGTGCTTAGGTCATGAAAGGAGAGCTGCCCGCTCCCACCCCCCCTCCCCCATGCAATGGGATTATTGACTGATAAAAGGAGACCTGCCATACTTGCTAGCCCCACCTACCTTCAAGGATACAAAGAGATGGCTATGACCCAGAAGAGGGCCCTCACTAAAGCCTGACCAGGCTGGCACCCTGTAGAACTGTAAGATGTATATATGTGTTTGTTGTTTATATGTCACCCAGTCTGTGGACTATTGTCACAGTAGCCTAAACAAACTAAGCAGGTCTGACAGCGACCAGCTTTGTTTCAACTGTGGTTCTTTGCTGGAGTCTGCCATCCTCTGGGGAATGGACAGTCTTTTCCACTGAAGTATTGAGATAAATTAAAGGAAAAAAAGATGCTCTCATCTTGAGATACCAATACCCTCACACACGTGTGTCTCTATCACATGCTAGCTTATGAGTCCGCTGAAGTCAACCAACTATTCCAAGCCCTCAATAAATGACAGATAATAGTAACAATAAGAATAATAAAAATCTCCTTTTCCAGACAAAGGCCTTCAGTCCCTCAGCACTCTGTAGAAGTCAGAGATTATTCCATTTGGGATTTTCTACATAATTCACTATAAGGCAACAGTACAATGTAAGTTGTAGGCTATCTGTATCTACAGCTACAAGTAAAAATTCTTGGAAGAGAGACCATCTGCAGTTTCTGATTTTGAGGGGACTTGCATTCTTATTTCACAGATGAGGATATGGAGGCTCAGAGACCTCAATTCCCAGCCTCAGTTACTGCGACCAGAAACTTGCGGTCCTTTCGACTTGGAGTCCCCACGACTCTTGGGGTCCTTTCCTTTATTCATTCTACTTGGGAAGCATTTAAATTAGCCAGTTCTCTAAGGATTAGAAATAGGGAGAAGGAAGAGTTCTCTGCTCTCAGAAGCCCAAAATCTTTTTTACTATGCTTGCCAAGAGCATCAGGAGCTAAATCAAAGGGAAAGAAACCTCTGAATGCTGTGAGTGCCTTCCCACTAAACACTGTGCAAATCAAATCAGCACAAATCCTGAAAAACAACCTGGTGTGTTATCAGGACAGAACCAAGGCCTCCTCACAAAGAGCTCAGCTTCAGGTCTTCATCCCTTATGAGTACCCCTCTGTCTCTCTGATTAAAACTTGATCAGTTTTTGTTCTAGTGATATTAGGCAGAAAGTCTGCATTAGCAAGCGACCATGGTTCTATAATCTTTAAAAAGAGCCAACATTTTTCAAATACCCTGTCATATCTGCGTGAGGTGAAATGAGAAACATTAACATCGCTTACTCTGGAATTCACAGAATAAAATCAACCAAAACTAACACCTGCCTCACTGCCCCAGCATTGGCCACAACTTTGAGGCATGAATCTACAAGTACGGAGCTCAAAAGTTATTGCTGTCATGCTAAACATAGCCTTTGCAGACTGGGAGTCGCCCAGCACGCAAAAGCAAGCTCCTCGGGCAGAGGGATCCACATTAGATTTTGTCACCACTGCCCCTTTGGTGCCAAGAATAGAGCCCAGACATCATAGTCAATAAATATTTATTGGGCAAAAAAGTGAGTTAATAATTGAACCAAGAATAAACAATAGAATCAAAGAAGCAGCTAGTAAATGAGTTTGGGTGAGTTGCTTGACTATTTTTAATCCAGATTCCTCATCTTAAAAGATTTGAGATAAGGATTAATGGTTAAAATGTGTAAAATTCTAAAATAGTGCTTGTTAATGTTAGATATTTTTAGGCACAGATGCCCCCATCAGTTGTACTTTTGCTATGCTCTCACAGAATATTGGCAGGTATCCGGCAATTTAACAGATAAGAATTATTTCAGTCAAGCAATCATATTAGTAAAGTCCTGAAATGATTTTTGGTTGTTGGCATTGGCTTGTTTTTGTTTTTGTTTTTTTTGGTCCGATTGTTTTGTTAAAAGATATGTTAACCTTGCATAACGGGCTTAGTTTTATTTCCATTTTATATGAAGTATGATTTCGCGTTCAGACTCACCTATGAAACCAAAAGAGCAAAGTTACATTTGGATGCCTTTCTTGATTGATTCCCTTCCTATAAAACTGGGACATGAAAACTCTTAGATACTTGCTGATTTTCTAGAGTAGCAAACCCTTCATGGAAAGAAGACCTCAAAGAGCTATCTAGATGATGAGCAGACCATGCCAATATCCTCAGGTCACTGGTCAGCCTCTTACCTAAGTCCCTCCAAGGTAGATATGGTCTGACTTTAATCAAAAAACAAAACATCAACTAGTAAAATGCGTGAATACCTTTTGGCAGAGATATTGGAAGCATCTTGCAGATATAAATTCACAAGTCTTATAAAATAAGGATGAAGGGACAGAGATCCTTTCCTTTTTTTTAATCAGAGAAAGTTACAGAGAACCACAAATGGAATCCAGCCCCTGGCTACTGGATCCACAGCTTGGGTAACAGCACGGCCACCTCCAGTTCTCTATAAAAAGTCAATACATTGAGAAAACAGTATTCCTGTATCCTGCTGCTGAATATTGATCTAACTTGGGACAGTGTATTAATATTAATTAATATTTTTCACACAGAGAAGAGCAGGAGGAGTAACATGGAGTCTGGAGTCTGAATGACTTGAATTCAAATACCAGCAGCGTGACCTTAAACAAGTTACTTATACAACCTGGATACCAATTTTGTCCACTGAAAATGGGGTCAATGATAGAAACGTTGGTATAAAAAGTATAGGTAATAGCTATAAGCTTCCAGCACTTTGCCTGGTTATTAATAAAATCATTCCTAATAAAGAATGATAATGATAGTGATGATGATGATAATGAGTTTTACATTCAGAAAACACATTGCCAAATTAAGTAAACACTTTGCCTATTCCCTAGATATGTTAGTATTTATGAAAATTTGAGATGCTAAGATTTTGCAGCATATCAGGTCCAACTTTTTCTGGAGACCAATTAAACTTGCTATATTCCATTGACTGTACTCTAAATGATTCAAACTGAATGCTTTCATCTAAAACAGTTTTTCTTTCCCATTATCTTAACACAAATACACACACACATGCACATATGCACAAACACACATGTGCACAAACACACCCATGCTTATCCTAGCAATACATTTCTCATTTTGGTTTGGGATGGAGTCAGTTGGTAAAAGGGTTCAGAATGTGTTTATGCCTCTTTGTTCTCAAGCATTTTCTTGGGTCTCCTGGCAGCTCTTTGGTCTGCAGCAAGCAGGAAGCCCTCTAGGATTGAAAGCCTAGACAAATTGCCAGCTCTGACCACTGCTTAGGGCGTCCCTCCCACCCCAAACTCCTGCCCAGACTGAGCAAACACAGCCTAGGAGTCAAACATTCATTTCCCTGGGGCTTGATCTTACGGTGTTGTTTTGGAGTTGGCTGTGCTGTTTCTTGCCAGACCCCACATGGGATCTTTCCCCTTGATACTGACTGTGAAAGACCCTGCAGCTTCTGTTGCCTGGTCTCCAACAAGCATTTGTTTGGGGGAATGTACGTGTGTGTGTGTGCCTGTGCGTAAGTGTGTGTGTGTGCGTACACGCACGGAGGCACGCAAGCATATAAAGCCATCACATTTGGTCTTCAGCAATGCCACTGGCTGTAGATAATGCAGATGCCTTGGTTCTGGGAGGCCCATGGAACCTTTCCAAACAGATTACCTGCACATTCAGCAACTACCCAAGCCTGACTGGCCTGGTGCCACCTAGGAGTCTTCCTCCAAGCCTGGGGTGAAGAAAATGTAAGCATGTTAGCCTGGGTCAAAGCCCCCTTCCCAGCCCTTTCTACCTCCTGCCATCATTGTACCGCTCAAACATGTGCTCTGTGGGTGATTAAAAGGCAATACAACTTAGAGGTCAAGGGTACCACCTTGGTCCAAATCTTTAACCTGTGACCAAATCTTGGGTTCTATGACTGTGAACTACATACATACATACATACATACATACATACATACATATAATTTCCTTTGCCCCAGTTTCCTCAAATGTAAAGCAAGTTTATTAACACCTACCTTGTAGTGCTTTGTAGAGGTTAAATGGGATGGTAGTGGGTGGAAAGGGCCTGACACATGTTGATAGTTAAGAGTAGAACCTGAATGTGCGATGCTGGCAGACTCAGCAGCTTGGGTTTGTTTGAGTGAGCTCCCAGCAACTCCCTCAAGAGGTTAGACATAATGAGAGTGAATTAATATGGGTTTCTGTGGGAGTTGTTATGCCACTGGTACTTTTTCAGCTTGGAGAAAGGCAGGATTGATGGAATAATTAATTAATTTAAAAACACATCTTAAGTGTCAGGCACTGTTGAGGCATAAGGTTACAGAAAGACAAAGGCCCAGGTCGTACACGCAGGACAGGGAGGGATGGGGACGCCTGCAAAGGAACTGACAACATTCAGGGTGCTTGGACCTGTGACAGAATATATAAGGTAGCTGAGGCATCAGCAAATGCTTCTGAGATAAGGTGACCATGGCAAAGGGGCTTGCACAATGAGTAGGGACTTACCCAGGAGACAAAACAAGGAGAGGAATTCTAGACAGTGCGCATGTGCAGAGGTACAAAAGCACAGCCAAGAAAACAACATGCTTGGAAAATGGTAAATAGCTCTCTGGTTGGAACAAAATGAGGAGGAAATTGTCTGAAAAGACAGGACCACAGGGATAGCTCTCTGGCTTAGCCCTCGATGAACCAACAATGAGAGGATCAGCCTGGCCACGTCACCCACGTCACCCACCCTCACTTCCCACCACAAGCCCAGCCACAGAAGAAGGAAGACAGTAATGGTGACAATAATCAAATTTTAACTCAATTTAAGTAGTTCTCTCAGCATTTCTTCTGCTATGTAAATCAATGTCTTCTTAAATTGTAGTTCCTCCATCTATAAGAGGGGATGGAGGAGGGTGTGACTGTTCCTTTTAAAGGAACTTTATGAAAAACTCCATTTCTCATCACCCACTGATGAAAATATCTGGGTGGATAGACTGAAAAAAGGGGCTAAAGATCAATCAAAAGTACTTTATAGAAATCATTTGGTCTTTTCACTCATCTTGTATGTAATGAACATCTTAAATGAATTTTCCCACTGTCCTCATGTCACCCTCTGCTCCCACCTGCAGATTGTTAAACTATAAAACTAATCTATTGCTTCCACTTCTGACTCTTCTGGGAAAGGATCTCACACAACAGCACTGAAGGAGGAAAGAGTAACATGAGTGAAAATACTTCCTCCCAGTGATTTTCCCTCAGTTTTTTCTCCCCATTCCCAGTAAGGAAAATAAAAAAAAAGTGTAGCAGAAACCTTTCAGGACTTTAAGCAGAAAGTTGGTAAGTCTACTAAATCAACTGACCCCTCAACTAGATTGACACAGGTGACTTATTTTCCAGTCTGGTCCTAGAAAGACATTTCCTATGTTCTACCAGCAGTGAAATCCTCTCAGTGCCCAATTTCATTATTATACCTTCCACAATCACAGCTTGACATCTGGCAGCGATAGCCAGGCACTGTTTCCTATGGAAGCTACCTGAAAATTGCCCATCAGCAAGGTTTCAGGACGTTGAGGAGTCTGAGTAATGACAGTTTCTCTCTTCATCAATAAAAATGAACCACAGCACCTACATGGGCACATTCCAAGCCCAAAGAAGTTCCCAGCTGAAAAGAGAAAACATTTAGTGCTCTTCTTTATTGCCTGAGATCCTGAAGCTTCTTTCTCCAAGGCAACCTCAGGAATATAGGAATGCAGTGTGTGTAGTCTGAAAAGTGGGTAGGTGCTGGGGAGAGGTAACATAAGTTGCAGGCAAATACATACATACATACATACATATGTGTGTATTATATGTATCTATATAAAAAAATCAGCAAAATCTCATTAACTCCACCAGCTTCATACCAAAATCTATTCTTCCCACCAAGATAACAATAAGAAAAAGTTTCACATAACAATGAAGGAGTCAAGAAGAAAATGCATTTTTTAAACTTTAGTGAACTAAAAGTTGTTGTTCTATTTCCCATCCCCAAGCTCTCAGATATTTGTGATTGCTTCCTGACTCATAATTGTCCTCCCAGCTTTTATTTAACTGATTTATTAAATACCCACCCTGCTCTGGGAACTCAGCATCACACACAAACAATGGCTCAGGCAAGTCTTTATAAAACACACTCAGCCTGCTCAAAAAGGGAAACACAATTAAAAGAATTCATTCTGACTACACTATTGTAGAAACAATGGGGAAACCAATTTGTTTTCTTTCATTGCACTTTTCTTGGCTTTGATGTCGGTGGACCTGGCCCTAAACTCACTTCTTAGCAAAATGCACATACTTGGAGCTGGGGGAGGTTAGTGGGAAAAAAGAGGCTGAAATCCATGTCTTGGTGAATTGGGGGAAAACAGGGACCTCAGACTGTGAGTTGGTCCTCAGTGGAATGATGCAGCTTGTGCCAGAGGTGACTAGCAGAACATGAAGACACCCTGAAGACAACCTTCAGACTACCAAGAAATGGAGATCTGAACCAGTTCTACCTGGTTCTTAGATGGAAACCCCGCAGATAATATTTAGGTAATATTAGAGAATCACTTTGTATTTTAATGACACTTGTATTTCAGCCAAGTGTCCCAATAATTATGGCCTCATTTTATCTTCACAAAAGTCCTAAGTTGCTCTTAGAGAAAGACAATTACTGTCCTTAGGTGGTCCTAAGAAAACAAAAGCAAAGTGGGCAAGTGGAAGAAAATTCCACCAGCCTTTTCAGAACTCAAGCCTGCCTCCTCTCACTATTGGTTCCACGTGAAGCTGAGTCACTGGCTGAATCCCACGTCTTTATTCCCCGAAATTCAAGGCCTGATCGGTGGCACACTCTGCTGACTGACCACCATCAGCCACATCCCAGCAGCCCCTTCTCCCATGCTGCCCCCCACTGCGGAGGCCGCAGCTTCATGTTCTCTTCCCTGTCACTGGACGGAGCCCAGACTCCACGTCTGGTAGCTAGGATGCAAGTGGAAGACTAATGGATGAAACCTCAGATAAATTTTCTTTTCCTTGAGAATAGAGAAAATCTCAGCCAGCTCCAGCTCTGCCATCCCCCTTCTTCCTGCCAGGAAACTACTACTTGAAGGTACAGAGTCACCTCACAACTAAGCAAAATTCAAACTTGGGGCTCACAAACCTGTGCCCCTTTCATCATGTCCTACTGACTCCTTTTAAGCACTCCTTTGGCCTACAAATCACAGTCAGCAGAAAGACCTAAATGCCAGGCAGTGAGAGGCAGAAGAAAGTGCACAGGAGCAGGAAACCTTGAAGAGATTTTAGCTCAAGTGGGCCCTCTATTCTGGCTGTGTGGCTTTCTTTCGGTCAGTTTGCCTGAGTCTCTAATTTTATGATTTATAATATGAAATACATTATTTAGTTTCCAATTCCTGGCACAAAGGTCCTAAAAGCCCTTGGAATTTCCTAACTGAAGAATGTGGTCAACATGTCTTTTGTTATGTTAATAAGGCGACTTTTGAAAAGCCCCTAGGTAACCTAAGGTTAAGGCCTGGTTGCCTGGAGAACCAACCTGTGATTAGAGGGCTGGAACTTTCAGTGACATCAGTACCCCACAACTTCGTGGAGGGGAGAGGGGCTGAAGGTTGGGTCCAATCACCAATGGGCAATGATTTAATCAGTGATGCCTATTCCCATGACTGAGTCTGCATAAAACCACTATAAGACTGGGTTCCAAGTGAACACTCGCAGGTGCTGAGAGGGCTGTGCTCTGTAAAGGCATGGAAGCCCCACCTTCTTTCTTCTTACCTTGCCTACGCATCTCTTCCAGCTGATGATTCTGGAGTTAAAGCTTTTTAGAGTAAACCAGTAATCTAGTAAGTTAAATGTTTCTGAGCTCTGTAAGACTCTCTAGCAAATTAATTGAACCTAACAAGGGGGTCATCAGAACCTCCAGTCTGTAGCAGGTTGGTCAGAAGCACAGACAACCTGGACACGTGATTGGCAAATAAATCACATTTTGTGACTGATGCTTTAACCTGTGGGATCAGATTGCGATCTCCAGGTAGTGTCAGAATTGAATTGAATTGTAGGTCAACAAACTGGTGTCTGAGAACTTCTTGGTATGGAGAAAAAACCCACACATTGGAATTGGGTGCAGAATTAGACACACTATTCTTGCTGTAAGGACTAGTATAGGAAACCTTTGATGCCCTACTGTTCAAATTCCTTGGTTCTGATTCTAGCATACAGACACGTTCCAGTCCTCTTGATAAGCTACCAATATTCCAATGCCCTGCTGCACCGAGCTAAAATGCTGAGCCTAAGGAGAAAGCAAGTTGACAACTCAAAACACCCGTGTCTCCATTCTGGCTTCTTCTGGACAATGCCTTTCTGATGCATTTTGAGTACAAATCTCCACATTTTGGGGAGGATTGGAGAGAACTCCCCAATACTAGATGGGATGGGATTTGTTTCCAAAGATGAGAAGTCAGAGTCCTTCCTCCACCACATGTTCTCTAGCTGCTCTGAGTTCAGGTTTCTTCTGTAACATTGGGGTGGCACTAAAAACTTCTTTATCCTAGTTCCAACCAAGGGTCTGTGAAATCATGTGAGTTAGAAGACCAGGAAATCCCTTTAAAAATGCAAGTTTGTTATTATCCAGGGTTGAATAATGTTCAGATTGGCCTAAGTAAATAACTGATGCTATGCCTGGCATGGAAAAACTTTACATGTCATTAATTACATGCAATGCAGAGACTCACTGCAAAGCAGATCTATGTGACTTAGCTATCTGGCCCATTATTATGGGTGGCCATTCTTTACTCAATGGGAAACAAGTCTTCTTGTGAGAATCATTTTATATTATCAACTAACAAAATCCAAAAGCAATAAAACAACAATAAAGGGTGAGGAAGTTATCTCCTCAGAATATAGTCATTAGACACCTCCACAATCCTCATTCCACCACTCTCCACCCAACCTCATGGACTGTGATATAATCCCTTTTTTTCCCAATTAAAAATGTTACATTCTCGGGGGTCTCCCTGGTGGCGCAGGGGTTAAAGTCTCAACTCTTTAACCCACATAGCACAGCAGACCTCTCCTGTCTGCCTGTTGCTCCTCTCAGCAGTGTATTTCAGTATATCCGCTTGTTCTGCTCCGTACTCTGCCTCTGGTGAATCCTCTCAGTTCCCCATGCCCCACACCTCTGGCCTACACCCCAGTTCTTGTATGCATAAATAAATAAAATACATCTTTAAAAAAAGTTACATCCTCATCAAATACCTTTCCAGAATGGTTTGTGATTCACCTATTTTTTTAATGGAATGTATATTAATTCAGTACATTAATACTAATTCTTAATCTATGGTTTCCTTAGGAAATAAATATCACCAACCAAAAATCAAATGAAATCACTTAAATTTATGATAGCCAGCACAACAACGATTAGGTTTTTTAATTTTGATATTTTTCTCTCTTTTAGTATTCTGGGATCTTAGACCAAAGCTATAGCTCCTGAGCGCTATGGGATACCTAAATTTTTGATGCTGCTATTTGTGTCCATCAGTTGGAACCATTCAAGGCAACCTGAGTAGGCTTTTTGGACACCAAAGAAAAGGCAGACATTTCCCCCCAGAAAATACTGCTCTGTGATATGTCCGTCAGAAAAGCTGTATTCCAGGGTCAGTATCAATGTAATTTCATCTGCTGGGTTCCTATATTGCCCTTTTCACTATCTCAGTAGTTGCCCCCTGGAATATGACGCTCCCACTCAGGGTTATTGTTTGGGACCTGATGCAAGCAGGAAGCTTCCGTCCCCACTTCCCTGAGAGAATCCCTTGTGTAGGGAGCTGGGTGCTGTAAGGCACACTGAGCGTGACCAACCTACCAATAAGTAGAAGGACCCCTTTGGTGGGTATAGGCCGCTATGTGTCCTGACCATTACTCTCCACTCCTCACTCTCTCGTTACCTTCCTCTCCCACCTACCTGACGACACCTTCTCTGACAAAACCTCTCCACCTTCTCTAATGAAACACACCCCTGTGAGTGGCCACCATTCTTACGACCACACTGTCTATGGTCAATTCCCTCCTGGGAAGCTTTTGTCTTAGCTGGGCATGAACCCATTTTCAGAAAATACATGTGTGTGTGGGAACAATGGTTCTAGGTCAACTACCTGGATTCTGTCTTAGTTCTCTGCTGCTCACTGTCTCTGGAATGGTAAACAAATTTACTTTTGTTTCTCATTCCCTCAGCCATTAATGAACATAGTACAGCTCTCACTGAGTTAAGTGAATTTATTTGTATGAAACACTTAGACTCGTGCCAGACATAGAGTAAGCACTCAATAAATGTCAGCTGTTATTTTTTAAATATAATGAAAAAGAAAACTACCTTTTTTGTGCACTCCTCTGGGCCAGGCACAGATCTAGGCACTCTGCTTCATTTAATCCTCATAGTAGTACAATGAGCTACACATTATTATGTGCATTTTTTACTGAGTTAAGTAACTTGACTAAGACCACAATGCCAGTAAGTGGCACATCTGGCACTGAATTTGAATCCATGCCTAGCTGATCTGAAATCCTATGTGGAGGCCTGCAGAGACCTGGGACCAGGGAAGAATGTTATTTTAAGAGAACAGAGGTTGAAGAATTACAGAGCGACTAGCAGCAAAGCAAATAACAGAGAAGAGTTCTTATGAGTGGAGCACTTGCATCTCAACAACTGATGTAAGACAAATATCTTTTTACTAGAGGAAGGTGTGACAGATGTCACAGGTTCAGCCATCCCAACTACCATTCTCAACCACCTCCCCTTTCTCACAGAATCTCAATTTGGATAGAGTTACAGCTTCGTCCATCCCTAAGAAACTAGCCAGGGTAAGCGACTCCCCCTTTCCCAGATATATTCCTGTCCTTTCTTACAGGTATCCACCCAATTCAGACAATGGATGATAATAGGACCATTTTCCTGGGACTTTAGGAAAAGCTTTTGCTTCTTAAAAAATAAAAACCTAAGGCTAACAAAGAGAACAACTTTTCCCTTTGCCCCTTCCTTTAAGCTGAGGGTGCTCACACAGTGTCTAAAACTATAGCAGCCATCTTAAGACCATGAGAGATGAGGACAAAAATTCTGTTACTCTGGGGATGGTTTAAAAAAAATTTTTTCTTTAAAGTATGGAATGAAAACCAAGTAACTGAACAAACTGAGAACAAACTCTGAGAATGCCAGACTTTTTAAGTAAATAGTAAGTGTAATTATGAATTTATTCACTCATAATACTTAGACAATTATTCTGTTCCTAACTGACAAAGAAGGCAGCCTAGAAAAAAAAAGAGACTAAAATTTAGTCTAATCAGAATTTAAGACTCTTCTTTCCGCACTTGGTGACATGTGCTTCATCCTCCTGATGTTTCTCGGCTCATCGCTGTAGAACTTTGCTCTTCCTCTTTTCATAGCCACCTTCCCCCATAGCACCTATGATAAACCATTTAGAGACAGAAAGTTTGTCTGGATCGTTTCTATAGCCACTGCTCCCTGCCTCCACTGCCTGCCTATAACAGTGACATCTTACATCATTTCTATCCTGAATTGTCATATCCATACAGACAGGCCAACACACACATGCCACATGCATGTGCACACATCTTTACACGTATGTGCACACATATTCATACAGAGAATCATATATGCCTATTGATCTGAAAAGGGAATCAGTGGACTATGGGTGCTGAACCCCTAGTCAAAGTCATAATATGTCAGAAAGAAGACAAAGGGATGAGAATAAATGGAGAGAAACTGAATGAAAGAAAATAAGAAGCAAAGGAAGAAGGAGAAAGAGAAAACCACACAGCAGCAGCTCGAAGGCCTGACATCAGTGAGGTTTACTGCACTAATATGCCAGGCTGCCTGCCATAATTAGTTTCTGTAAAAACCATATCTCCTAGCTCAGATTCAATTAAATCATACAGTGTTTATTTGAGAGCTCACTTATTACATGATGGGAGGGCTGGCAGGGCCCCAAGCCGAGCTAACCCACCTGTCCTTTGCCTGGCACAATTTATGTGTCAGTTACATTGTCTGCAAGTGGATCAGGCAGCGAGGCAATGAATGGGAGAGTGTTTGTGCTGACAGAGCTACAGGAAGATGCCATGTCAGGCAGCTCTGGCTCTGAATGATGCCACTTTCTTCTTGCCTTTAAAGGAAAACTCACACCAGACGTGACTGATGCAGTGTTTGAACCTAACATTGGTTTTTCTAAAAACCCTGTGTTGAGGAGACAAAACCAGAGTGGCAGATTCTTAAAAGTAATTTGTAAAACAAGCTATAGATTTGCTAGAGAAGATCCTGATAATGTAGGAAAGAAAAGTTTCTTATTCAGAAATTCATGTCTGAGATTTCCTGGTCCCTGTACAGAGGTGCTTTTGACTGAATACACTTTATGCACACTCCCCATCACCTTAGAATGCATGAATAGCCCTTCAGAATGCCTTCAGTGTAAGGCACACGCATGTGGGAGTGTGGAGAGCCCGCTGGGAGGAGAGGAAAGTCCTGGTCAGAATGAGAGGACAGAGATTTCTGCATGACAGCGCGCACAGCGGCAAGGGAAGTTTCTTCCTCCTGAAACTGAAATCAATATTAAATTAAATGTATGCTTCAACTCCATGGATAATGTTCTAAGCTTCTTTCTTGGCCAATTGCAATTCCGTCACCCTCATCAATTCCACTTGAATGGCTTTTTTCCTGTATTTCTCTGCCAGCAAAGTGCATGTTCCCATAGGAGGGAAACAGCACAGTGCATCATTAGCTGCTGCCTTGTTACCAAAGCGTCAGCAAGAAACTATATTTGAAAAGTAAGATCTGCAGAGAAGAAGAGTAAAAGATAATTTTTTAACTCTTAAATCATCATTTCCTGTTAACCAGCTCTATCTATTAAGGGAATATTGACCTTAGGCAGACTCTGTCCTGCAATATGATTCTGAGATTTTTAGGATGCTTCTCTCTCTTCTCATTCTGATGGGAGATTATTTGCTATCATCGTGATCTCCTCATTCCCCAGTGTGATTTGTAGAAGTCTTTCCAGGAGACAGTGACTCTTTGTTGAGGTTATAGTTGAGACATGACATAAAATAACAATTTTAAAAGCCCTCTAAGGCTTGATACAATAGAATAAACTTTAATGCAATAATTTTTTCCAGGGTATTCCTTTTTTTCTTTTTAGATCATTATGATTTTTTCTGCCAATGGGTGGTCCTCATTGTTCCATGACTATCCTTAAACCTCAACTTTGCTTTAGCTTCTGCTCTTTACCCAGAAGCATGAAAGCATCTCAGTCACGAAAAGATTCATGATTAAAGGCAAACGACCCACTGAAGAAATACGATGTCAATTAAGCTCTCGCAGAAGCATTTATTTAAGTAAAAGTGCACAATCTGCAGCATCTGAGTAAAAAATTCATATTGTCAACCCCTACTAGATGGCAGGAACTTTAAATTAACCCAGACAACAGCATGCAATGCAGTTATTAGACATAGTAAGTGAGGTAGCTGAGTTTGGGAAGGTGAAGTCCTTTGTCCAACATAACCCAATGACGTCAAGTCTGAGCTCTTGTCAATACCACTCCCAAGTCTTACATATTGTTTCTGTACTAACAGTACAACATTCACCTTACTCCCCATCCATATCCTGACTCTTCCACACCCCTCACCCTTCCTGTGGAGCTGAGCCCAGTGCTTAGACCATCCAACCACAAGTAACAGCTGATGATAAGATCCCAATAGTGGGGCCTCCCTGGTGGCGCAGCGGTTAAGCGCTGCGCTGTGGAGCTGTCGGCAGCAGCGACGAGAGTTCGATGCCCGGCCAGGGAGATTCCCACATGGCACGGCAGACCTCTCCTGCCTCGCCCGCTGCGCCTCTCAACAGTGTGTTTCCGTCGATCTGCCTGTGCTGCTCCCCACTCTGTCTCTGGTGAACCCTCTTGCCACCCCACGCCTCTGGCCTGTACCCGAGCTTGTATGCTTAAATAAATAAATCTTTAAAAAAAAAAATGATCCCAATAGTGACTGACACCAATCAATGTTCAGATGTAACCCTCAATGGTATCGGATCACATGTTTAAGCTACAGGACACCAGCACACTGAACCCCCTTGGTAACTACTGAATATCACCAAGAAGAAAAAGGGGAGATTATCACCTCGAAATTATAGATCAGTAGATACTATTTAATACTAAATGTCATCCTGCTCCACTTTGTCCAGTCCAATGGCACCAAAGGTCTAAGGTGACTTAATAGACTTGCCTACCCCCTTGATCCCATGAACCTAGATCAAGAGAGCTTTGATCTCTATACAACAAGAAAATAGGAAATTGGGAATATGAGTAGAATGAGTCTGTCTACTTCATTATTTGGCACTAGAAGGATACAAGTCTCTGCCTGTGTTCTCAGCTTGGGAAACGCCCATATTTCAATTACAGTTACAGCTTTTCACACAATTAGCCTAACGTGCTGGTCCCAGCCCTGACCAGGGGACAGAATATTCCAGCATACTCATCTAGGGGAAGGGTTACCCTTGCCCATCTCCTGCTTATGATATTTTCCATTTTACCCATAGGGTGGTGCCAATTAAGAGTGCAGACTCTGGAGCCAGACAGTCTGGGTTCAGTCTCCAGCAGAACCACTTATTGGCTGCATGACCTTGCACAATCACATAATGTCTCTGTCTCTCTATGAAATGGAGACGTGATAAGAGCACCTTATCCCAGATCATCATGAGGGTTAAACAAGATACTAAATGTGGAATTCTTCGACCAGTGCCGACTTTAGTCAAGGCTCTGTACCTGACAGCTATTCCAAATATAATTGCTAAGTGGCTCCTGGTGAGCTTTGGAAAAGGCAACATCCAGAAATCCTTCCTTAAACTTGCCTCGCTCTCAAAAGGACAGAAGAAACTGAAGAGCTGAGGCTCCAGGGAAGTTGATTCTAGAAGTCAAGGCTATGAGATAAGAAACAGGGAACCATGAATTAGACATCATCACCTGGGAGCAAGTCCTCATCTGCCTAGGACTCCACGCGCCTCACAGCACGACCTAGGATTGAGCTTTCACACTGCTAGTGACTGCATGTGTTCCACCAAACCCCACATATTGGAGCCCTAACCCCCCAATGTGATGGTATTTAGAGAAGGGGATGTTGAAAGATAACTAAGAGTTATATGAGGTCATGGGAGTGAGTCCTTTATGATGAGATTAGAGCTCTCATAAGAATAGACACCTCTAGTAGGATAGCCATTTAGGGTTATTTAGCTCCCAAATGACAATGGAGACTGAGAGTGCTCTGTCTCTCTCCAGCCCATGTGAGGACACAGTCAGAAGGCAGCCATGTTTATGTCAGTAAGTCCTTACAGGAAACTGACCAAGGTGGTACCTTGATCTTGCACAAGTAGCCTTCAGAACTGTGATAAGCTGCTATTCTTTAAGTCACCCAGTCTAGATTATTTTGTAAGATGAGTAGATTAAGATATCACCTGAACCTGAAACCAGCAGTTCTTCTACCAGCAGTTCCTGCCCACTTACTTTCAGAAAGAGGTTGCCACATTAGGTGGGGTTCATGCATAAGGGTCCATTACAGAAAGGGTTCCAAGGCCAATAATTAGCTAAGAACCACCATAAAATGTGACTGCAAAGATCCCTCCCACTCTAGCAGTGCTTCTGTGGAGCTCATGTATAAGAACTCTTAATTCCACTGGCATCATGATGGAAAGTAGTTCTGTTCACATGAATATACATAGTAATAATTCACATAACTTAATTTTACATAAAATTGATATTTTTTTCCTTTTCTTATTTTATCAGTTTGATGGGAAATCTTCCTGAAATGTACTAGATATTTCACCTCCTCTCTCTCTCTCTCTCTACACACACACACACACACACACGTACATGTATGATGGATACATGATATTTTCTTTATCTATTCTTGATAATGTGCTAATATCATTCTGAACACTAACAAAATCAGAACTTCAGTGGCTTTTGAGATATGCAATATTCTTTGTCTCCGGTGCTAAATAACCCCAAATGGCTGTCCTATTAGAGGTCATTATCTGTGCTAATCCCCCAAATCCCGGCATAATGCTTTTTCATGTTGTTTTCAGAGGTGGGGGCAGGAGGTCCTGAGAATGATTTCATGTCACTTACATGGAATAAAATGAATGGGTCCTTAAGGACTAGCTAGTTTTCTTCTACCTTTCCTTAGCAATGTGGGTTCACACTCCACCTTGACTTGGGGTATTGGTAATCTAACTGCCAGGCTGTGTGCACTACTGCAGAAGGAACTGTTCTGAGGAACTGACTCAGAGTTCTCACAACTGATTCCCCAGAAGCAGCTCACTGTCTACACTGCTGGAAATGGAGATGTCCCTGTAGACTGTTATAGGGAAATTGATAACCCAGAATCAGAACCCAGATACTGCGAGAAGGTCCTGACAGTTGAAAAATCAGAAACATCTGCTAAAGTCATACTTCAAAGGTGCACATGAAACAATTACCAAATGTATTCTGAGTACAACAGAGATGAAAGGATGAACCTAGAAGGTTCTGGAAGCCATGTGACAATGGCTGCAGCCACTGGCCACACAGTAACACAGGCATTCCAACCTGGGAGCCCACCAGCACTGAAGTCCATACTTCTTTGGGTCCTACTGCTCCACTTAACAAAGTCCTGTTCAAGTTAACCGTCTGCATTTTGTCTCCTTGACAACAAACTGATTCCCCAAATGCCAAATTAGGAGGCAACAATCATGCCTGAAGCAGACCTGGAATTTGCTGCTGGTGGAGCACAGAAATGAGTGCACTCCAGGCAGGAAAGAAAGCAAGAGACAGGGGCAGTCCTTCAGAAAAGCTCTGTTCCCCTGCCAACCCTTTTCAAGGAAATCCTGTCACTGTATTCCTTCACACACCTCTCAGGGCTGATCGTGTTTCACTGTTGGCCTTGGGAGACAGCTTACATATACAGTTCTAACTTGACATTTCTTCCCTGCTGTAAACGTCAGAAAAATCACACAGCTGTGTCTCAACAGAATTGAACACTCATAAAATTTCCATTGTTTCACCATCTCCTTCTCAGTCTCCACCAAGAAAGGATTATGGATAGGCTGTCTACCTCATTTTCTTTTATTTCACTTTTGATTCCTATCCTTCCATTTTAGGAAAGTCTTTTTTTTTTTTCCCAGTAATTTTTGGTTGTAACAGTGAATTTGGTGTATGAGACTGTCTCAATTTCTCTCCTTTTTTCTCTAACATTATTCACTTTGTTACCCCAGAGAGCAGATAAAATTCACAGCTCTTTCATGGCAAAACTTTTTTTCTCTCTCTATGGGTAAAACTGCATGGGATTTTTTTAAAAGATTAAACATTGAGAAAATTACTGTTTCTTAAATCCAATATTTTGTCTTTCATCTTTTGTTTACTCAGCCTAGAGCCTCAAGGCCAGGTTAAAATTAAAATCACACTAAATTGCTCTGGCTTGTTTTCCCACTTTCAGGAATATCTTCTTAGCCAATCCTTCACTGGGTTGTGATTTTGAAAATACAAAACTGATCATTCATCTATCAATTTATTTAGGAAATTCTATTGAGGGCCTCTATGTCCAGGTGGTTTGCTAGGTGCTGATGCAAAGAGGAACAAGAAGCCATCTTTGCCCTTTCAGGAATTAATAAGGTCCAAAAGGGGCTGACTGAGAAAGCAATTACAAAACCCAACAAATGTTGCAATAGGAATAAACCATAGGTTCTAAGGAAGCAGAGGAGGAACCCCTAATTGAGGACTGATAGGAAAGGGAGACAGGGAGGTAAAAGTGAAAGAAAGTTATCAAGGCAGTCTCCAAGAGATGGAATTATATGCTCGGCTAGGCCTCAAAGTCAAGTAGAACTCAGATCTCCCTAGTACACAGAAAGTACCCAGCTAGTGAATGTTTACTGGATGAGGATTTTGAGTAGAAATTATTCCAAGAAGGACTAAAATATACAAAGAAGCATGAAAGAACATGGAATGTTTGAATTCTCAGGCCATAATGTTGAGAAACCAATTACATGCTTCCCACACGCACCCACATGGTTAAACCCTCCCCCTAAGCCGTCTGGGAGGAGTACCAGAATATGAGACAGGCAGAGCAAGTCACAGCTGCAAACCTGGGCCAAGAAATGTCCTTGAAGTCACCTTGCCATCAAAACCGTTGAAAAGCAAGGTTCAAACTGCCTAAGTTTCGAGAGGCTGTTGGCATTGGATGCATTCAAAATCTAGGGCATGAACATTGAGGGATGCCCACCAGAGAACCTTCTGTAGTTTGTTATCTGACAGATGGCAATGCCCTGGAGCTGATGCATCTGATCATGGGGCCAAATTGTCTAGAGGCAATGGGACAGAGATGATGTGGTATGACAGCTGAGTCCAGCACAGTGGCCTCCTGTACACACAGGAAGGAATTCCCAGCTCAAGAGCTTTAATTCAAGGTTTAATCACCTAAACGGTCACATGAATCAGAACCAATATAAGGAGGGAGGCAGTTTCTCCATCCCGAATGAAAGAGAGTACCATGCAAGGCAAGGTCAATGGAAGAAGGGGTAAGGGTGGGGCTCCAACAGGCCCCCCTAAAGTACCAGAGGTACTTTAAACTATGGCTGACTGCATTTTCCCAGTGACTCCTTTTTGTCTGCTATGCCACAGTTCATCTACCACTCAAAACGGACCATGCTATTGAGATGTACTTTCCCAGGAAAGGGGTATGATAACTGGAAAAAAGACACTATTGCTACCACTATGAATTAGGAGCTGTGATATTTCACTCCAAAGGCCATAGAACTTTCTAATACCGTTAAGAGAAAGGGTTTTACCAGGACTCTCCAAACACTTTTTGCTTGACATATAAAGACCCCAAAGCTCTCTCAGCTCTGCAAAGATTCCCACTCCACAGGAGGAAGAAGGTAGAACTGTGATCTCCCTTGCCCAGAGCCTCTCCTCCCCTCCTCCTGCTCCAGTCTGTGAGTTCTGAACGGGGTCAGGAAATGTTGAGCAGCATAGTCACCCTAGCACTACACTGGACACAGGCTGGTTATGGAAAGGTCCAGGAATATGAGCCTGAGAGTGGCCTCACAGCACCCTGCATTCCCCTGCATGGGCAGAGAAGGGGCCATGGAAGCCCCGGGGATACCCAAGGTTTACAGGATCATCTGTGGGACGGAGGGAGGTCTGACCCAGAGAAGGCAGGTAATGGGTAATACTTAAAGACAAGAATGAATGGACAAATGGTTGGGTAGATAAATAGATGGAGAGATGGAGGAACAGGCAGATGGCTGCATCAGAATCAGAAACCCAAGTCAAAGGAGAAAGTGGGTTCAGAAAAGAAAGGTAGTCATATTTTTTAAAGACAAAACAGTTGCTAAAGACCACCAGGTGCTTTGATTCCATAAAGTGCTCTCTGCTGAGACCTGATGTTACTGAGGCAGACAGCCTGGGGCAGCTCCCTTGGAGAGGCAGAGAGAGGAGAGGAATGGGGTCACCTCAAGGTTTCTAACAAAGGAAACTTCTGGTCACATGGCTGTTACTCTCTCTTAGTGAGGATAAAATTAAACCTTCCATAGAGTAGAAATGTATGTATTTTTATATGATCCCTTTACCATAAGAGCATGGGTTGAGATCAGCATGGGAAATGTATCTTCAAACATGTACCCAATCATAATATAAGGTCTTTTTTAAAAAACAAAACAAAACCACTATTGTTGCCATAGCCTCTAAACCCTCACCTGTTGTGAGGGTAAATACCTTTTGGTATTTACCTAAAAACAAATACTATGCTCTGTTTACATCCACACAGGAATGGGGACAAAGCAGTGATAATGCTGTCCAAATCCCTAGTCAAATTTCATTTCAGTGGAATGGTCCAGATGGAACCATCCATTCAGTGTCTGCCCCATACACCCTGCAGAATTTAGTGTTCTTGCTAGAAAGCAAATATACATGTTTTGTGATTTCATCCTTATAGCCTCATGCCACTCCTCATATTTCAGTGTTGCTGAAGAAGAGTCCCACAGACCAGACCAGATATGGCTGAGCTGTAGAGTTATAGCCCAGGAGGAATTTTCCCTCATCCATTTCAAGATCACCTCAGTTACTGAAAGATATTTAGTTGCTGAAATAACACCTGGATTAATCAAAATGTGCTAGGGAGAAAACTGCTTTGTATTTACGAAGTGAAACAACCAAGGGTTACCCAGATATCCTTTTTTGATTCGGTATTTATAAAAATTTATCCTAAAAAAATAAACAGATCTTACCTCCTAGTAATCACAAATAACATGCATATTTGGCCTGTCCTTGATAGTAACAGCTTAGAATAGCTTTCTGAGCATCTGTGAGCACTGTCCAGTACAAACACCCCAGTCAATCACTTACAAGGCAAAGTCTACTACAGACAAGTGTAGTTGCTAAGAGCATGAACTCTAAAGCCAGACTGCTTGGTTATGGCTTTGCCCCTTCTTGGCTCTGTGATCTGGAGCATCCCATACCTCAGTTTCTTAATGTGAAAAATGGGAGACCAATAAGAGTACTCAGCTCCCAAGGTTTAATGAAGATAAACGAGTTGACATATGTAATGTTGTAGCATATTAATCAGTAAAAGCTCTGGGAGTTTCAGGGATTCTCAGTGGGAAGAGAGATGAGAGACACTTACAGCCACTTGATTAGATGAACAAGTTCTGAAACTTGACTTTAAACTTCCCTCTTGCTCTACCCATACTCTTCAAGCCCCTATATCCTGAAGATGTCGATGCTGGAAACTGAACGGGATGTCAACTGACCTCATAGAGCTCCCTGGAAATTGCATTTCTAAAATAAATATTGTCAACCAAGTCAGGGTAAGTCTGCAAACTCATATTAGTTTTCTAAGAAATATCACATTTACTGATTTTCACTCAGTCCAACTCTGATCAATCTCAGTATCGACTGTGACTTCCTGACCTTTCAGGGTTCCACAAAACCAACATAATCTCTTGAAGTCCTAGTGCCTGATCTTTCCTAACCTGTGCTAGAGGTAGAGGAAGCCAGTTGTTGCTGGGGCCAGGAATCTCATTTCCTGGCTTTAGCCTGGCTGCTAACTCTGTAAAACCATTCTGCTTGCTCATCTGGGGTGTGGACAGAGAAGGGCTGAGGGTACAATGACACAGCAAACGCCCAGTCTGCAACAGCTCCCCAGTATCAGGATAGCTCCCTCC
Organism: Scalopus aquaticus; assembly: GCA_004024925.1. Classification (NCBI taxonomy): domain Eukaryota; kingdom Metazoa; phylum Chordata; class Mammalia; order Eulipotyphla; family Talpidae; genus Scalopus; species Scalopus aquaticus. Next base: position 52,323 of record PVIJ01000005.1, read on the forward strand.
TACATCACCTTCTGACCTGCACACTCTGAACACCCTCACCTCTCTCTCCTGTCTCAGGAGTTCATAAGTTACCCTAAAAAAACTTGTTTATTTACATAGAATGAGAAAGATAGGATGAAATGAATAAAGCACAATTGCATTCTTCTATCACAGCACAAAACACAAATTAGTATCTCAATACATTGACTTGGCATACCAGCTTTGTGTGTGGCTTGCGAATCTCTCTGGAATACACAATGTAGACATAATTCCAATAAATTGAGGATCCTGGTTACTAAGGCTCCACTTAGTCATACTTTGAAGTGCTTTATTTTTGGGGGTACAGATAAGTACCCTAACATCTAGTATTGTCTGGCTGGTGAAAAAGTATTATCTTGTTCACTGAAGACAATTATTATCCATGTTCAGTTTGAAGGGGCAGATATACCAAGATGTATGTGCCTATTTGTACCCCTGAATGCATTTCAACAGAGGTAGCTTCCACTGCCTGCCACACCCTGTTTTCACAGTGGACAGCCAAGAATCCAGTCCATCTGGGTTATTACACAGCAAAGACAGCCACAGCTGTCAGCACTCAGAGTCAAAAAGGGTCCTGCTTCCTGCCCCCCACCACTACATACACACAGGTACATGTGCCCAGAATGGGTGGTGGGGAGACAGGCAGCAAGGAGGACAGCAGGGGACAACAGCAGAGAAATCGGGACAAGCTTTCACCGCTTATCTAACACTACATGGCTCCAGTTCACAGACCTTAATAATCCCCTAGCCATACTCGTGAATTATCAGTTTTGATCGTGATAACCACCATGTGGGGTAGAACTGACAGTTTCCTCACTGATGAGGCTGAATAATTTACTCACCCAAGTTCATTTAGATAGAATGGAAGGAACTACCCAGGGATGTGGCTGTTCCAATCCCAGGTACAGATGCTTCTTTCCACTAATGATGATGTTTCTACTTAAAACTCATCATGGTTGGGCCTCCCTGGTGGCACAAAGGGCTAAGTCGCAGCACCATGAAGCTATCCCCAGTCACTGCAGCACGAGTTTGATACCCAGCCAGGGAGTTTCCCACATGGTGCAGCAGACCTCTCCTGCCTCGCCTGCTGCTCCCCTCAGCAGTGTATTTCAGTCAATCCCCCTGATCTGCTCCCCACTCTGTTTCCCTGGTGAATCCTCTCACCCCCCAACACCTCTGGCCTACACCCCAGCTTGTATACATAAATAAACAAATCTTAAAAAAAAAAAAAGAAACTCATCATGGTTGAGGAAGTATTTTCATATCTATTACATAATTTATCCTCTTCCCCAGATCCATAAGGAAAGCAGTATTATCCACCTCACTGGTAGCAAAAATCCAAATTAGTGATTTGCCCAAGATGGCAGAAACAGCGTATAAAGAAATAAAAGACTTTTGGTTTTCGAACCCTTTTCCTCCTTTCCCTACCTCCTATCTCTCCAAGAGCTTTTCATCCTATTCTTTGGTCAGTTGGCAGCTAAAAACATCACTCTCCAGGATCAGGATGATTGCTTAACGTCAAATATGTGCCTACTACGTGCCAAGCACATTATGCTCACATTGAGAATACAAAAATCAAGAGAAATGATCCCTACTGGGGCAGGAGCAGGGGTTAGGGGAGGTGAGGTGAGGAGACAGATTCCTGAGCAAATGCTAAGCTACAAGCAACTAGTGCTGCAGCGAGGCACTCTCGGTGTTCTGGATATTCAAGGTGGGCAATGGATGCCTTTTACCTGCCCAGGAAGGGGGTGGGATCATACTGACCCTTTCCACAGTATCCCCTAAATATGGAAATCAACTTACACACAATATAAAAGCTGCAAGGATCAAAGCAGTTTTTACCCCCAGGAGTTTTCATGACTGTGAGTCATGAAAATTTTAAGAAATTTATAAAGAAAAAAAGAATGATCCTCTAGACTGCTGGATTTTGTATATGTTTTTTTTTTTCCCATTCTTGACACGTGAATTGAAATTATCCTGGGTCATGCTTACAACCTTTGATATTTCTTGGACCCATAACAGGTAAAAATTCTCAACTGCCAAGTTGTTTGTCTAAATCAATCCTGGAACTTGTGCCATGGTTGCCATTATATCCTGTGCAAGGAAAACAAAAAGGCCAAATTTAGTAGCAGCTGACAAGCGTCAGGTCCAGGCGTTTCCAAGAAGCTGATGAAATCCCCCCTCCTGTTTACTCCAAATCTAAATCTCCCTTCCCGAAGCCTGAAGCCCGTCCTCCTCACAGAGCTGAGGTGTGTTTTCATTCCAGGGCTGCTGTTTCCTGCAGCTTTAGGAAGAGGAAATCACAAGTGGCTGCCTCCACAGTGCCTGCAGGGACAGTGGGCAGCCCAGGGCAGCTGGAGAGGCTGGCATCATCATTTCCCTGAACCGAGTTCCCAAAACAACCTGGTGATGAGAGAAGGAAACCTAAACAGCACAGCCGTTGCGTGTTTACACAGCTTCCTGGCCCTGGCACTTCTTAAGCAGGTGGCTTTACATGGGAAGAGCAGAGACAGATGCCAAGGACCAGCCCCTTTCTAAAGAAAGGTGCATTTTCCTAAAGGGACACCACACGCTTAGTGACAGCAACCTAAGAAAAATGAATTCTTCCAGCTCACGAACAAAGATGAGAAACCTGTCTCCAGATCGCACTTCCCGGACATGTTCACAAGTTCATGTTGTAGACAGCAGGGCCAGTATATCTTCTTGCTACTCATTTACAAATGAAATATTTTTTCCCAGTGGTACTCGAAAATGCTCTCCACTTTGATTTTTTTTTTTTTTTAAGATGTGACTTTTTTGCATAATATTCTTCTGCAACATTTGCTGAGCTGGGACCCAGATAGCAACATTTTCCTCTCCCCCGTTCTAGAAAGGCTCACTCCCTTGTTCTCACTGTTTTACTGGCCTCCTCACAGTTACACCCACACAAACCAGCAATCTAATTTCCATCTGGTCAACCCCCAGGAGCTATTTTGGGTTTGCCCTGCTTTTAATCCACTTTTCCTGCCAGTGCAGGCTTAGCCCCTCCACTCCCCTGGGACTCTAAGGAAACTTTTACAAAATACAGACTTCCCACAGGGCAGGAGTCAGTGCCCACCTCAGCTCCGAGGGCTGCCAGGAGGTGCTAAGTGCCACCCTACATGGCTCTGGAGAGGGAGAGGAGAGGCTGGAACTGAGCCTCCCCTTCCTTAGTTCTCACTGCTCTCTACTCCCTCTACTTACCAGCCCAGAGCCACAGACTCGATCTTGCAGTGCAGCCTGGGTGCACCTTGCTAAATGTCTGATCGTGTTTTACTCTATGCTTGGAACGTACCTGCATTTGGCTAGCTTATTGTTGCCGGAATTTCAGGCCTCTCCCTTGGTCCCAAAATGGCTATGGTGCCCCTCCTCCAGCAGAGCTACTCCCCCACCAGGTAGCATGGGCCTCTTTACTCGACTGTGCTCTTCCCCTCTTGCCACACTGTGCCCTCCGGGAGGGCAGTCACTGAGGGGTACTGGCCTCTGCACCCTAAGAGGTAGGCAGAGTCCATGTCCCATAGGCTTTTGCTGAGTTGGAATTGGAAAGTGCTGGTAGGCAAGATAAGAGATAGGGAGGAGGAATGAAGGAAGAAAGTAGATGCATTTGATGAAAAGGGAGAAGTTGCCTCCAAACACGAACTCAACTGTCATACTTGACATTGGATATGATCTAACGCCAAGCTGATGATGAGTCAGACAGAGGCAATGATATGATCTTTCAGGTCTGCTGCCTAGAGAAAGGGTTCCCGAGTCCAGTCCCTCCATAGACCATATTAGGTAATAGCAATATAAGGAAGTGGGTCAGATGTTAAACAGCAGAGAGGATTGAAGCTGTGGAGGTACAGCGGAGAAAATGTCACAGGCAGAAACCTCCAAACCCAAATGCCAGGGGCCAAACAGAGCCGGGGGCTCGGGCGGCTGGTCTAGGGTCAGACGGCCAAAACAAGAAGTCCAGTGCTCTGCACTGCAAAGGACTCCTCACCAAGAAACAAGACCTGTCCTCACCTCTTGCTTTTCTTCATTTTACTTGTTTAATTAAAATCATTCAAGGGTGTCATTTATAGCACTATCCTAACTACACAGAACGACTGTAACTACAGAAACTTGCTGTTTCTATTTATTTTTTTTTAATATATAATATATATTTTTATTGTTATTTATGTCTTTTACATTTTGCATTCCCCTTGGGTAGCCCACCACCAATTCACCCGTGATCCATCTCAATGGTCCCTTGTGTTCTTTTCTATTCCATTTTGTGCCCTTTCCCTTCCCTCCCTCCTGCTGTTTCTATTTAAAAAAAAAAAAAGCTCAAGATCTAACTAAATGTGAGGAATGCCCCAATGTCTTATCTTTGGGTGACCACAGTGTCCACGCTATCAACATCCAAGGCTGGAACTCAGTAAGGGAAGCAAGAAAGACTCCTGGGTACAGGTAGCTTGGGTTCTGTCCATATTTCTTACTTATGTCTGTTTCTCCCCTCACACTCGGCACAGCACACAAGCCAAAATATGTACAAGTGCCACACTGCCCCACCTCTGTGCCCACTATATGTCATTTCGTGCTCTTTGCCTCACCTTTCCCTGCTCCCTCCTTTTCATCCTTGGGCCCAGCTAGTTTAACCCTCTCTCCAAACGCAACCGGAGCACCGTGGACTCCTTCACATGGGATCGGAATCCCTTTGTGGCCAATTCACCACTAGACAAGAAGGAGCAGGACAGGGTCTGATGCATCATGGCTGCATCCCCACACCTGCGTGTCAACACTCGGTGGCCAGCACTGAGTGAACAAGAGAGTGAATGAATGACAGAATGTATGAGCACGTGGACACAGCACACTCTGCATCTGAATGTCTGGTCCGGTATTCTCAAATGGGTCACGCAGCCACTGCCCTATTGAGGGACAGAGGCAACACTTGAATCTGAAACCCCCATACCTTCAACATTCAATGCATATTTAATAACTTTCATAGTAGCCTTCATAAGGTAGGTGTTATATTTCTTTTACCAAAAAAAAAAAAAAAGGTAAATTAAAGATCAACAATAATGAGTAACATTATCACACCGCCCCAAGGCCTAGCCCAGGAGCTCTGATGGTGACAAGGCACCTCCTGGTCACTCCAGGCTGACCTGGGGTTGCAAGCCCATTGATGTCTGATGAGAAGCCTGATGCTGCCCCCACTCCTGAACTCAGTGTTCCAAGGCTCCCTCCCCAAGTCAGCTCTGGAGACACCAACTCCCTGGTCAGATTCTGGGTGGGCTGTAGCAGTAGACATGTTGGCCTTTAACCTCTCGTCGAAGCTTCACCGCACAAGGCTGGGATTTCTGTGAGACTGAACCTTCCCTCTACCCTCTGTCCTGGACCTGTCTCCTCGCTTTCCATTTTTCACATTTCTTAAACTATTAAAGGACAACCTGATGGCACATGACAAAATCTTCCTGGTTAAAACATTAGAGGACAATTTGTGATCATATTGTGGTTAATATAAGTTTGAGAGACAACGACAAAGACAGAGGCAGAGAGAGAAACGGAGACAGAAAGGCAGACAGAGGGAAAAAATAAAACCGAAAGAGAAAGCAAAGTTATACACAACGGACTCTTAAAATACACTGTTTGGTAGAGGTTGTGATAATGACGCATAGTGCCGGAGTATAGAACATGATGGAAGAGGCACTCTGGCATCTACGAATCTCATAAAATTATTGATTAAACAAATCTCGAAAGACATGTTGTACTAAGTAACAAGTAGCTTATAGGAGTATGAGTCAAGGGCTGCATCTCCTGTTCTATTTTAACATAGAGGCCCAAGATGATTCAGTCTAACCATATCATTCTCTAAACGGATTTAAAATCGAATCTCCGTGTCATAAAAGAGGGAGAATCACTGGACTGCAGCTCAAAATGGAAACCAGTCTTTATACGACTCCATCTCAGGGCTATAAAATCCCAAGACAGCTGCGTGGAAAGAATCCAGGCTGCTCACGCTGACTGATGTGGGCTTTGAAAATGTGCCAGGGAGGCTCAGAGAGAAATAAACCAGAGCTTTTCAGAACTCAGCAGTTCTGCACAGTGACACGTGAAATGGACAAGGGCTGCCCTGTTGAATTTGTGAATATGAATTTACAACATTTCTGAAAACAGGTACAGCTTATGCCACTTACAAGTTCATCAAGTTTCTTCTGGAAGAGTGAAAGTTTCCCATCTCCCCAGGATCAGGCAGAAAGCTTATAAAGAAGCAAGCCACATTCATGGTGTTTTATGGAAATGGTCCTCAGCAACAGTGGCAAGAAAGGAATTGTCTCCACCAACTGGGCTACAAAAATATAAACTGTAGGACATAGGGTTCTAGATAAGCTATCCCTTGCAAAAATACAAGAGGAAGTCTTTTTGTAAGAGAAATATTTATACCTGCAAAACCGTGGTCCCAGAAGGAAAATGTCCTAAATGAAACTTCAGGTCTTTTTTAGCTTTACCAATTCAAAGTCCCCAAATACTCTGCCACTATTTTCTTTTTGTCACTCCTATGAACTCTATCCCTTTGCAAGTTTAGGAGCTATAGAACTGCTACCCATTCTGCAGCTGCTAAAGTAAAGAAAACACAGAATGTGAAGAGAAGGAAGCCAGCCACACAAGGCCACATATTCCATATGCACAGAATGTCCAAGGAAAGCAAATCCATGGAGACAGAAAGTGGATTATTGATTAATTAAGGCTGAAGTGGAAGACTGGGGGTAGAGTAGTAATGGCTAAAGGATACAGGGTTTTCTTTTTGAGCTGATGAAAATGTGCTAAAATTGTTGTGATGGGGCCTCCTTGGTGGCGCAGCAGTTGAGCGCTGTGCTGTGGAGCTGTCAGCAGCTGCGACGCGAGTTCGACACCCAGCCAGGGAGATTCCCACATGGCGCAGCAGACCTCTCCTGCCTCACCCGCTGCTCCCCTCAGTGGTGTATTTCGGTCGATCTGCCTGTTCTGCTCCCCACTCTGTCTCTGGTGAACCCTCTCGCCGCCCCACGCCTCTGGTCTGTCCCCAGCTTGTATGCATAAATGGGTAAATCTTAAAAAAAAAAAAAAAAAGAATACTTTAAAAAAATTCATTAAAATTGTGGTGATGGTTGCCCAACTCTGAATATACTAAAAAATCACTGGACTGAACACTTTAAGTGAGTGAATTACATGGTATGTCAATTATAAAGATGTTAAAAGGAAGGAAGAGTGGAAGGAAAGGAGAAAAGAAGGAAGGAGAGAGAGAGGGAGGGAGGGAAGGATGGAAGAAAATACAGCAGCACAAAGGCAGGCGTGGAATGGAATAAATTGGAAAAGGGGAATAAGGAGTTGCCTCTGTTTGGCCTGGAGTCTTATTTCATCAGAATCTGGACCCTACTTCTTTCTTGTGTGTCTAACACACACACACACACACACACACACACACACACACACACACACACACACCCCAAAACCTGTGCTCCACTCATCCCAAACAATTTACATTTTCACCCAAACTATGCACTTCTATCCTTTTGAGCCTCTGCCCATACTCTTCAAATGACAACATGCCTCCATTTCCAAGAGAATTCTCATTAATCCTTCAAGTGGGGTTCAAATGTCACACCTTTCAAGATGTCTCTCCTGACCTCCCCAGCTAGTTACGAAGCTCATCATCTTGGCCTCAGGAAGACTGCATTCATTATACAGGATGGCACCGGTACAACGAGGCATATGTCACAATCCGCTATCACCTATTTAAATGTTAATGGCAAACCCAGCGAGACCATAAGTTCATGAAGAACAAACACTGCATTTTAATCATCTTGGTGATGATAAAACCTGGAACAGTGACTGCAATGGAGAAGGTATCTAGCAAATATTGCCAAAGGAATGAGCAGCGTGCAGACGTGACACCTCCATACAGCTCGTGGAAAGTGACCGGAAATAGCCCTTATGTCCTATTGGCAGCAGAAACATTAATGGTTCACAAAGAAAGTCTGGCTGTCTAAGTCTGTACCCCAAGAGTAAAGTCATTTTCAATTTGGCTCCTGTTCAGGAAGTGACTTCCTGCCCAGAGAACGCCAAGCCTGACCCCCCACTCCCCACTGTTGGGCAGGCTCCACTTCTCAATGGAAAGTGTAAACAGAGGGGAGTGTGAGAGTGTGGGTTTGAGAGCTGTGAAAGCAAGAAAAACATAGGCAAGTCTTGGGGGAACAAGCTCAGTACGAAAGCAGCAGTCTGTGGAATGTTTTCTAAGGAAGCCAAACGTCATACAAACTCTTGATCGGAACTGTTTGCATGAAATCCGAGCATTTGCTGATGACCAGTCTAGGAGTTTCTGTACTTAAAACCAGCATCCTGAACAAAAGAAGCAGCCAACCCTATGCTGACAAGAAAAGACAAGGGTGTGAAACAAGAGGATCAGCTGAGCCTGAGAGCTTAAAAAGACAGTCCGTTTCTTCATGAAAACGCATTGGAAACTATTATTCATATGTGTAGACCTCTGTGTATTCACATTGAAGATAATGGGTAGAACTCCTCACTGTGAGATCAGTCACACTCAGTGTTGTATTGGCCTTTTAAAGTCCTGGTAAGACCTTAGCTGGCCCTCTAAGTATGATCAGACCTAGAGCCTATAGACCCCAGGGTGACCTTCTTCTCACCCTAGGAGCTAAAGGGAAGAATCATCCTGGGCCTGAGTGTTAAATTAACCCTATTATAAGTTAACCTTATTACACTGCCATTTAAAAATTATACCAACATAAACATAGATGTAAACGCTCCAAGCTTACGCTGCCAACTTAACTTGAAAAGTCACACATGTTTACAAATTAAATGAAAACAAAACTTCAATGGCCAATAACATTCAAATTAACCCCATTAAATTAATGGCACCAATAATGTTGTTTTGTTTAAACTAATTCACAGCTCAAATAGGATGTTGGCATGGATACAATGCTGGCATTTTTTAGAATGGCGTGTGCATGCCATGGGATGACTCAGTTCTCCCACCACTTTCCTAAGTTTAATTTGGAGCTACACCTCCATTCATACAAAGCTTCTAGATGTCATTTGCCCTTCACTGGAGTGAATACAATCATAAATGTGGGTGCTGGAATTACACAATTATACTAGTGATAAGTTGATCATCCGGTTACTCCAACTAGTACTTTAAATTATATTTATATTATAAAGTTTAGACTACTATAAATTATAAAATTTGCGTAGAGAACCTGTGGATTCTGGTTTAAAGGTTATTGTATTAATCTGCCCAGGCAGCATCCTCCTTTCTGTCCAATAGCCTTTGTCATCTCATCACCTTTTGTATCCAACGACAGACAAACCTACCCAATCTCCAGAAATCCTGAAGACCAGTTCCCTGCCTTCAGGAACAGGGAACTCCTTTTTACCTACACTGTGAAGCCTTCAGGTCAGTATTTCTAACAAAACACAGAGATCTTTCAAAATGAGTTTTCCTCCAGAAGTCATGGATAGAGAGGGACAAATTCCCAAGAAGGATAAAAGCAGAAGATGACCCATTACTTCCTCAACAACCCTCCCCAGTGTGACTTTTCCTCCGGCTGAAATCACCTCTCTGACCTACTCCCTAAACTCACATGTGGCGGTGTCTCCAGGAAGTCCAAACAAGGAGCTAACAACACTCAGTACACCTAGGAGTTGTTTTACAGCTGGCTTGTCTTGACTTGTTTTGTTTGTCTTGATGTTATTTTGTGACAAAATACACATCACATAAAAAATACACATAACAAAATATACATATTAAATATTTTTAAGTATATGGTTCAGTAGTGTTAAGTATCTTCACATTGTGGTGACCCACTTTCCAGGAAGTTTTCAAGTTACAAAATTTAAACTCAATATTTTTGCTGCATGAAAAATAAATGTTTTAAAAATCTTAAACTCTGTAACTATTAAACAGCCCTCCTCCTCAAAACCCCTGACATCTCCTGAATTCTACTTTCTGTTTCTATGTATTTGATTACTCTAGGTACCTCATCTGCATGGATTCACACAGAATTTGTACTTTTGTGAATGGATTTTTTCATTTCACATTATGTCTTTGGAGTTCATCCCTGTAGTATATGGCAGAATTCCCTTCTTTGACAATGCTAAATAATACTCCATGGCATGTGTACACTACATATTGTTTACCTACCATAAATAGATGGACATTTGCTTTGCTTCCACCTTTAGGCCATTGTGAATAGTGCTGTCGTGAACTTAAGTGTTTCTTCCTTTGTTGTTGGTTTCGTTGTTGTTGTTTTGGTGGGGGTTTTTTTTTGTTTTTTTTTTTTTACTGAATTGGCTGGTTCTTTTGGTTATATACCATGTTAACTTCTCACTGATCTAGATTTCCCAATTTCCTCTTCAATCCAAGGAAAGTTTTTCTCTGAGATTTAGTATTTTTTTCTCTCCAGCGTACAATTTCAAATGCTTTCTGCCTCCAAGTAGGGACACAAAGCTTCATGGAGAATAGATTGTAATGAGCTGGATCCAAAACACCCTGCAGGAACATGTGAATATGTGCACAGACATTCGACACAGCTTTCCAGAAGAGGAAACAAAGAGGGCTGCATCCTGCAGTGTCGTTCTCAGCCACAGAGCCTCACCTCCACGTGGGAAGATCCTTTGTGTCCTCAGAGGGAGCCTACATGGAGCTGAAGGAAGCCCTTCCCATTTCAGGGCTTTCATGAGTGATTCGAAGAAAGCTACCTCTCTTACAAGTGATAAAGGCAACCCAAAGTTAGCTGAAATTGTAGGCGGAAGCTGTCATTCCACTGTGACGTGTTTCCTGTGAGTGACACATGAAATGAGCTATGACTTAGAGAAGATCAGGTCAAGTGCCACCACCTAAGAGCTGTCTGAGAAGGAGAAGGAAAGGAGAGAGGGAGGGAGGAGGAGAAGAAGAAGAGAGAGACAGAGAGAGAGCACGTGCACGTGCCCAAGAGCTAGCAGGTAATGTCTACAACCTGCTGACTTCAAATCCATACTCCCAGATTCAGAAGTTCATCTTAACATGAGTCTATTTCTATTAGTCAAAAAAAATGATTTTCATAGGACATATTTGTTCTTCCCAGAGGGTCTTATAAGAAGACAACGTGCATCTCCCCCATACCACATGAGACCTTGCTTTTTCCCAAAAGAAGGAAACTTCAGAGTCATCTTCCTCTCTGGGTCAACAACCGCCCTGGGAGACCCAGGATTTTCCCTAATGCCAACTGGTCTTTCCATGCTGAGCTGGTACCAGGTAGCAAAGAGTTCATCTGAAACTGCAGGGTGAAGGTGGACGAGTCAGTTTTCCCATCAAACACCTTAGACTGTACCCACCTGCTGAAAGGAGGAAGCGAGGCGTAGGGGATTAAGCCCAGGCTGTGAGTCCTAATAGAACACTGTGAAGATAATGTGAGGGCCAAGCAATCTGCAAAAATGTCTTAGAAATGGTAAAATGCTTTACAAGTGAAAGGCAGCATTGCTTTGTAAAATAAATAAATACATCAATTTTATAGAAATAATTTCCTGCTTTGAAACATTTTGTTCACAATTTTAGTGGCCGCAAGGTAGGATTTGGTCTTAGGAGTGAGCAAATGATTACACAAACCACCAGCTACATTCCCCCTGGCCTGAATCATGTTCAGGATCAAAGGTTGCTTTAAGATCAAAAGGCTCTGCAATTCAGAAACCAAGCCTGTTTCTGTCTCACTCTAGAGCTTCTAGGGGGAACTAGCTCCACAAAAACAGTAAATATTCCCTCCCCTTTGTTCCCAAGGGAATCCAGTTTGCAATGCAGCTCAATGGGCTTGGGGGCAAAAATCAGGAGACAGGAGGGCAAACAGATGACTTGTTACCTCAATAATATTGGGTGCAGAAGGGTGTGCTTCTTGCCTCCCACACATTTCTCAATGATCATTGGAAATTTCAGGAACAAGAAACCTCTCCTTTCAAAAGAAATATGGTTATGTGCCTTTCCTGTTTGATCATAAACCTCTAGCGAACAAAACGTTACTAAAAATAAATTTGCGCCAGATCTTTGACTATGACACATTTCCATTACTCTCCCCACCCAGCCACAGTGGCCTCTACTTCTCTCATGAAAGTGAAAACTTTAGTATTTTAAGCCTTCCCATCATTCATTCATTTCTCATCCACTAATCACCACCTTCTAATATTCTCCAGATTGTAAACCCCAACATTGAGCTGACTGTCTGATGTCTACCCCACTATTTAATCGGATAAGGATCAATACCAAAACCTCCACCCTGAAGGACACCAGTCCCAAGTATTTGAGAACCCCCGGGGAGTCTCACACATTTTACTAGTGTGTCTACTTCAAGAGCACCTCTGCCCCTCTATACTTCTTGCTGGGCCCGTGTAAGTCCCTGACAGCTATTCCAGGCCTGTCCCACATCTGCTCTGCACTGATTGCGGTCACATTCAAACTGCAAAGTTCTGGAGCTGGCAACCTCAGTCATCCTGCTTGGGCTTCGTGACCTGGAACCAGGCTGAGAGGTGCTGATCCCAAGGGCTTCCTCGCTGGGCCTGGGAGTCAATCACTCTTCTAGTTCTGTGCCCTTCCTCACACAGGCGCTCAAAAGCCAGTCTCACCCAAATGTTTAGCCTGAATCTAACCATGAGGAAACAATCAGAAAAAGGCAAATTGAGGATTTGTAAAGCAACTGGCCTGGACCCGTCAAAAGTCACCAGGCCATGGAAAAGCACACAAGATCATGAGACTAGTCTCTGGGTTAAGGGAACAACTGAAGACAATCAACGGTTCCGCATTAAGTCCTGGAAAGCGATGCTTTACTCACCTTTCCACTCCATGAAAAGATGGACAGGTATTCCAGCCCTTAACCATTGTTGTTACAGAAATATCCCTGTTAAAGTCTGGTTCCCTCAATAAAAATTGCTCTGAATGGCAGGAACTGTGTGTCCTGTATGTAGTTGCCTCCAAAGCAGCTAGCACGGGGCTTGGGAAATAGCAATTTTGTTACAAAGCTTTAGTTACTCCCCATTGTGATCAGCACAGAACCATGCTGCACTGGACTCCCAAATGGATGTTTTAGAACTTGTTTCCTGGGATGGAAGGCAAGCAGGAGCACAGAAGAGCTTTCATCAGAATCTTGGCTGGTAAGAGTGGAATGGGACTCTGTTGTTGCTCTTGAACACTTTCTCCAAATCTGGGACCTTTTAACAATTTTGAGATTGTAACAGGGTGCTTCAGGTTCCCTGCCCCACACAAGGAAGGGTGGAGCTGAGCAGAGAGGAAGAAGCTGGAGAGGAGACTGGGGAAGGAGGAAGCATGGAGAGCCAGAAGGAGACCTGGAGGAGGCACATGGAGCAGAGACACGTGAAGAAGCCGCACTTGTTCTTGGTCCTGGACTGGCTGAAGCAGATGTGCGTGAGAGACCAGCAGAGAGGTTAACAAAGGCAGCTTTTACCGGATTTGGCTCCTTCGGCCCCAGACACGCTGGGCCCCTTCTGCCTCTTTCCTATGGGTCCCCACCAGGAGGTACTTTAGCCTTGTGGCCTCAGAGGCCCTGCTTTGGGCCAAGCCTGTGTGGCTGGGCATTGATCCATGAGGACATGAATAACCTCAGGTGCTTGATTTGCAAACTATATTCTTTGTCTTTTCTTTGTTGCACATTAATTGTATTAAAGTTCCTTCCCAAAACATAGAGTATGTTTTGTCTTAATATGGCAGATGGTAGAAACTATTTAGAGCAGACAGGTTTGGGGTTCCTGGGCTGCCCCTCACCCTGCCCTGAGACAATATGAGAGCGGTGAGTCTGTGGCAAACAGACCTGAGAGGAAGCAGCGCAATACCTGATTGAAACAGGAGAGACCTGGCTGAAAGGTGTGAAATAAAGGTGGTTAGAGCAAGAACCCTTTTCCTGTGTTGTCAAACCTATTCCTTTACCGCCAGCCCGGCTCCTTCTCTTCCCACAGACTCTGAGGATAGAACCTGCTGTGCTGCATCATGATACTTCAAAATTTGCCCATAGTGCCATAGTGCCTGCAATCCCCAGTTCCTCATCCTCCAAATTTATATTTTCTGAAATTAATACCCTTTTACAATTGTTCATTTTGAAGTGTCTATGAAGCTCTTTCTCATCGTGTCTTTGTTAAAATGTCCCCTCCCTCATTGTGTTTCTGGAACTCTCAATAGTTGCGCATGTGATATCCACACTGCTCACGTGTCTGCCTTTCCTGCTGAGCCTGTGAGCTCCTGGAGGACAGACTCTGCAGCTCACGTGCTTTTGTCAACAGACATAGCCAAGTGTTTGGTGCTGCACATGGTATATACAGCTGACTGACTGAGTGCTGTCATATAAAGAAAGCAGAGTCTAGGAGAGTAGGGATGATCTGCCTTGGTGGTGAAGAAGCAATTGGGAGCCAAGTTGAAGGGATCGAGTCCCTGTGAGTTGATGTGATGATGCCTAGGACCAGGGCATTGGGGTCAAATAGAGGAGAGGATGGGGAAATAATGCCAATACATTCTGTTAATGGTGGTGCCTGTGCCCTAGGCCTTGCACCTTCCAGTTCTGGAATCTAGAAGAATCGCACATGCAGATATATCTGTGTTTGGGTCAGTTAGGTCTCCCCATTATACTAGAAATTTCACACCCGCTAAGACCAGAGGTTGCTGGGTTTTTGTTTGCCATTTATTCTGACAGCCCTTTAAGAATGCTTCCTGACCTCCAGCAGGTGCCCAGAAAATGCTCATTGACTCGCAGACCATATTCTTTGACAGTGATATAGTCTTTAAACAAAGGAGTAGCTTTAAATGAGCTTTGACTAAATGTTAGGCAAACAATCCCAGTCAGGTGGCATTCACCTTTTAATTCACAACCCAGGGATATCACAGCCTCTTACCAGATGTGTTGCTAGAAGTAGGAGCACAGTCACATGAGGGCGAGTGCTGAGTGGGCAAAGGTGAGCCCCAGGCTAGCAGAAGCATCCCAGAGGCTCCTCCCAATGAAGGTATTGTTTCCCATCCTAATTCACTGAGCGTTTAAGTCAAGTCCTTTCCACACTATCACTTCCTCATTCTTAAGTCAGCTGGGTCAAGTTAATTAAATACAACATAACTGAAGTCTTCTCATAAAACAAACACCCTAAATGTACCAAGGAAGCAGAAATAAGAGAGTCCAGACTTGCTCAGAGGAGCTTACAAAGTTCAGCAGTAAAAAGCAGAGGAACCTGTAAGAGATAGACAGATGCAAAGATATATTTCTAATATGTCCAATGATAGCCAACATCACTTGAGCATTGGTTAACTGCCAGGCACTTTTTAGACATTATCTCATTCAGTTACATATAACCCTACAAGATAAACATTATAAATCCCATTTCACAAATAAGAAAATTGGACTCCCAAAGAAGCCAAGTGTTTTGGCCAAGCTCTCTCAGCCAAAGAAAGGAGCCAGGATACAGACCTAAGTCTTCCTAGTTTCAGTTCAGTGCTTATTCAGCTATACCATTTCCCACACCCCTAGGAAAGCAAGACACCCAAGCAGAGAGAACTGAATGTAGAGAATTAATTACACAGGTATTGGGGAGTTGAAAGGCAAATAGGGATCCCTGAGGTAACAAAGTCTAGTAACTATAGGAAGTATCTAGCAAACACCCCCAGGGCTAGGGGGACCCAGAGCAGGGTTGGTCATCAGCCCCTAGGATCTGGGAGAAGGGCCTTCAGAGCTGGGACTCAGGCTTCCTAGGTGGCCACAGCACCAGAAGCTGGCAGCAGATCACCTGTGATAGGCTGGTTCCAGTTCTGAAAGAGGCTGAAAAAATGCAACAAATAGGAGCAATGCTGCTTCCAAGGTGAAAGGTCATGGATTCGTGACACTGACAGGAAGAGCAAGTAAACAGAAATCTCTCAGAGGGTCCCTCATTGGCAAAGGAGACACATAGTTAGCAGAAACCATTTCCATCCCAACAGAGCAGAGTGCAGGACGTGGGTTTGGCACTGAGAGAAATGGCTTCCTTACCAGCATAAGAGGGTTATATTAAACACCCATGCAGGTGGTTTGGGGTATAGGAGAGAAGTGTCACTATGCTATCAGGTGCCACTGTTGAGTACCTACTGTGTACCATTCATTGTATTCCATTCTGAAAAATACAATTCCATGTATTTACCCCCCCACACAAATTATTAGGTAGGTAACACTGTCTTCTCCACTTCACAAAAATTAATACTTATAGATGCTAAGGACCTTGCCAACTGTTAGGAAGGAGACACAGTTTCTCTGTATGCTAAGACCCTGTTATCACCAACTTAGGGCTGCCATAACCAATTACGAACTGGATGCTTTACAAGAAAGCTTCATCCTCTCATCGTTCCAGAGGCCTGTAGTCTAAACTCAAGGTTCACGGGTCTGTTTTCCCTTTGAACTTTCCAGGGAAGATACTACCTTGGCTCTCCCAACTTCTGGTAGGTCCAGGCCTTCATTGATTTGTGACTGTATCACTCCCAACTCTGCCTCCATCTTCACCAGGGCTTCTGCCCTCTGCACATCTGTCTCCTCTTTCATCTCCTATAAGGGCATGGATCACAGGATTTAGAAGCCAGCTAGGTAATCGAGGAAGAGTGCATCTAAAGATCTTTCATTTAGTAAGATCTGCAAAGATAACGCTTCCAGAGGAGGTCACATTCATGGTACCAAGGGTTGGAATGTGTCCATATCTTTTTTTTCACCCTAGCAGGTGAAAATGACTTCTTATTTTTGAAAGTTATTAAAAACCATATAAAATTAAATCTGTATTCTGGTAGCATTTTCCAATTCAAAAAAAAATGTTTTAGTAGTTTAATAGCTGGTGTTCCTGTTCTCTCTTCCTAAAGACAAACATGTAGATATATCTTCTGTGCCTTCATCATCTAGAACAACTATTCTATATGTCTCCGCCTCATCAACTCATGGTCTCGTTTCAAATCTCATCTGAAAATATTCTCCCTCTTCTCTTGTCCCTCCTTGGCTGCTTTCCTTGGCTTGGCCTCCATTTGTACTTGCACTGTGCAATCCCAGAGTTCCGTGGGCTCACCTGGTCAAAGGAGTGTTCTTTCAGATGGAAGAGTCCACCAACCACAGGGTGGAAGGCCCCCAGGGCTTCCACGCCTTGTCCAACTCACTGTTCCTCCCCAAGGCTTCCTCTCCTCATCCCAGCTGTGGGAAAGGAAACTTCAAGTGCCAGTTACTCTTCTTGCTCGGAAAGCTTGAGTGATCTCTTTTGCAATTCACCTGGTTGATGATATAGTTTAGAAATGTATTTACGTTGGAACTGTGCTTCTTAAGCATATATGAAGCAAAAAGATTTCTCAAGCAGACGTTAGGAGGAAAACGAATATTTTTATACTGTTTTACTAAGTAAATTATGTAGTTGAGGGCCCCCAATGCATCAAGGTTACTGAAATGCATTTCATTTACTTGATTTAAAAGAATAATAAAGACAAATAACCTCTCTCTCCCGTGTAATATGTCAGACTTATCTTTATTAGGGTCTGGTATATTTGCCAGTGAATATTACAGCATACAAAGCACTATCTTCTGAATTTAATTCAAAAATTCATAAATTTTACTCCCTAGAAGGGCAGGAAATAAATATTAGAAAGCAAATTTTTAAAATGCATCCAGGGTTTTTTTCTGTCCAAGTGTCTCCATCTCAAAATCATCTTATCTTCCTGAAATCTAATTTTCAAAAGGTATTTCCTGCTTCCACTGACATGGATATTGACGTTATTCTGGTTGACACCTGTGTCCATGAAACTAAAATCTCTTGGCATTGTTTTGTTGCATTACAGAACATACAATATAAACACTGAAGTTGAAGAAGCAAAAGGCATTAAACAATCCATAACTATAGCAATAGATACATTACTACCTGTCATGGCTCCATTTCAGTTCCCCAAACAGTCTTTTAAATGTCTCCGTTTCCATACAGATCCCATCAGTAGCTCATTCTTTCACACTCTCTAACATGTCCTTTAACTTCCTTGTGCTGCAGTTTCTCCGTTTTCAACTAGGAAAAACAACTTCATTGCTGTCCTGTGTTCAAGATACCCGATTGTAAAATACTGTGAAATCCTTGTACGAATGGTATTATAGGGAAACAGGTGAATCAAAAAGCTAAAACAAAGAGGGTAGCAGCCAAGTCAGGAATCCACCTGAAGATTAGCAACTGCTGCAACTTACATGGATGGAGCTAGAAGGGATAATGCAAAGTAAAGTAACTCAGAAGGAGAAAGACAAATACCAGATAGTATCACAAATATGTGGAATAAAAGAAACCCACAGAAGGGTCAGATAAAGACAAGCTTCAAAGGCAACCAGGAAGCTGACTATAGAACTGAAACATGGGGGGTGGGGGGGAGAGTGAGATCAAGGGGGAAGGGAACATAATAATAGACTGTGGTGGGGGACTAGAGGTGATTTCGTGATGGGTTAACTACATGGTGATGCCTAATGAGGGCATCCTAATAGTGCCTCAATTAAAAACATTAAGTAAATATAAAATTAAATACTTAAATTTATATTAAAAATAATGAAAATAAACAAGACACAGACCTACACAGAAAGTAACATATTGCCTGTTTAAGGGAGCTAAGCATAACAGAAAAGATGTGGATTTTAGATTTGAATATTGGGTCAGCAACTCTTCAGTAAACTGGGAATGAAGACACTCACCCTGCAGGGTCTTTGTAAAGAGCAGAGATAAACATTCAGGATCCTTGGAACATAGTGGATGTCCACTAAATAGAGGTTATTTTACCTCCCCTGTATTTATTGCAACCTCTTCGCAAGCTAATTCTGCTTCCCATCACTCCCTCTCCTCCATTAACTCAAGGCTTTATACTGATGGGAAAGTCAATAGACCAGCCGAGGTCATCAGAAGCTGCCTGCTGGCTTTTATCCTCTATGTGACTCATTCATTCAGCCAGTATCTGTTGGGCACGTACCAACTGCCAAGCACCAGCTCTGGTCCTCTGTTGCTTTCCAGCATGATCAGCGCTCATTGTTGACCAAACCCACCTGACCCCGCAGCTTCTCCTCTCTTCACTATTTTCAGATACATCTCAACCCTGAGCTTCCCTCAGACCGCCCTGGACAGTTGTACACACTGTGTACTATACAACTCTGCAGCATCTACATTGTAGTTTTGCCTTCCTGCTTTTCCTGTCCACCTGTGTATACCTAGGAAACTTTCTGGGTTTGGCTAATAAGCAAAATTAATAGTGTAAAACCCAAGAACCAGAACAGGAAGCACAGTGAAGGGACTAACATCTCTTTCTGAGTTAAGATCTTGGCTCCACCCCTCATCAGGTGGCATTCTCTAGTTCACATTATAATGCCAATATTCTTGCATTTTCCTTCAATCCTCAAAGCAATGCTGTAGATGTTACATTGCCACTTTGTCAATGAGGAAACAAGAAAATGAGGAAACAGGAAATTTAACAAATTAAATAATTACCAAGGTCAGAGTCAGTGAGTGACTAAAATAAAACTAAAACTCCATTCTCCTGACGCCATGCTGGCTTCCTCCTGAGGTGGGTGGTCCAGCAGCACTGTCCAATAGAACTTTCTGTGATGACAGAGATGCCCCACCCCTGACTATCACATGCGGTAGCCACCAATGCGGCTAGTGAGCATTTATGGTAGTGTAACCAAGGACCTCAACTTATTCCTTTATTTAATTTTAATGAATTTAAATTTAAATGGCTGTGTGACTAGTGGATCTCCTTTTGGACAGTGCAGGTGGAGCCTTCCTGTTTAACTTGAGCTGCACAGAGGAGGCTTCTGGGTCAGTCACCCTTGTCTTCCCTCATGTGCCATCCTCACAGAGCCATCTCTTCTCCATTCCAACCTCCAGGCCACAGTGAACCCATTCATGAATACTCACTGAGTGACTCCAGAGTCCTTGAAAAAGGGACTAACCACAGACATGCCCAGAGCCCACAGGTTATCCAGATGGTTCGACAAAGGTTAGGACCAAAAGGGCCAGTCCCCCAAATGATCACTTGAACCACCCATGGGCCCTCAATGTTCTCTAGTACCTCCAGGTCATGGTTGTGAAAGGAGAGGCAAATTTGTCACTGTTAAGCCATTATCACCCTTGGAAACGACTGAGCAGTCCCGTCCCTGGATCCTAAGGGAGGAGATGCAGGTATGAAAGGCTTTGAGAGAGAAATAAAAAGTAAAATGGCACTGCTTAGGGCAGAAGCACAGATGACAGGCTCCCCGTGGATACCCATCCAAAGTCTTGTTATATTTGGCCAGGAAAACTGTAAAAGGTTGTTTAAATAAAGTGGACTGCCAATATTCAAACATAGTAAGCTTTCAGATAAAAACTGCTTTCCCTCTTCTCTGGAACTTTGGGTGTGCAACGCCCTATCACCATCATCAAGGTCAGTCACCAGGAGCAGGAGCAGCTGCCCTGTTGAGATGCACAAGAAGCCGTCCAGTTCTCTGCAGCCCTCCCACGTCCCCACACCACCCTTCACGCACTGGCAGGCGCTTGTGCTTGTGATCCCCAAGGAGGGGTGGAAGCCCGGGCAAGGTATGTGTGCAAGGGGCTGGGGCGACCTGACAGCACTGGCTTAGCACCCTAGGTTAGCATCTGCAGGCCCTCGGGGGGCAGGGGGACAGGATAGAGAAAGGGCCACCCAGAGGGAGGGAGGAAGAGAGAGAGCTGGAGCACAAACTAAAATGAAAAGTCACCACCCCCACACTCCGCCTCCACCTCACCTGCATTGATACGTGCCAGACATTTCTTGGAACGCCTTGATCTCCAGCCCCCAGAGCTTCATTCTTCTGTTTTCTTCCAGCACCTAGAACAATGCCAACCACACAGAAAGAACTCAAGAAATGTGACTCGTTCACAATAAAATTCACTCAGTTCAAAATGCCTCCGTCAGACTCCCCCAATTATTGCTCCAACCTGTCATTCTCCCCACTGAGCACTCTGTACAGCTCTCCTTCTCAAACGCCACTGATTCTGTGCAGTCGCTCCCCACTGAGATCGTTCCTTAATTCCAGGCCTCTACCCACAAGGCTGAGCCAGCCAGATAATGGCCCCACTGCAGGGTGCAGTTCCCTCACATCTCTCAGCAGGGTTCTGGACAATGGGTCAAAATGAGTATTCAATCGATGACCTAGTAAATGACTTTAACACTTTTTCTCTTTCCTTTTGGCATCCAATCTGTTCAATTGAGATTTTTCTCTGTCAGTGAAATAGCCCAGAGAGACTCTGGGAAGATCACTAGAACATTAGCCCTCTAGAAACAGGACTATGCATTTTCATTTTTGTAGCCCTAGCTTTAGAAGTTTACAGCACAGAGTAGGGGTCTCCAGATAAAGTACAATTGCACACAAGTGTGAATAGAAGGAGAAAGAACCCTAGGACTAAAGAAGGATCAGGACATGGTTCAAAAATCCATTGGACCTTTTTCTACCTGTGACAGCTAATCCACATAATCTAAGCTCCCCTTTACCAACCTATGACAAATAACTAATAATATACACCAGGCTGTTGATTGGTACAATCCTTAGGTGGTCAGAATGTCACTTAGCAGCAAAAAGCCTAACTTGGTTATTCTGATTTTAGAAGCTCATTTAAGGAACTAATCAACAAAAATAAACCACTATCTTCATGAAGAAATTCATTCAAAAGTATCATCAATAATGAAATATCTTCTATTACTTAGCTACCCACAATAAGGCAATACTACCCATGAGTTGTATTTAAACATAATGATTTTTCAGCAACAAAAATTAATATATGTGAAGACTAAACACACAGAACCTATCATTCTTAATGCTGCTAGAATATGCCTTTAAAAACAAAAGCTGTTCATATTGCCATCTGCTTAGAATTATTCAGTGATTAAAAATACAGCAGTACTTTGGTACTTTGCTGAGTCAATGTTTATATATATAAGAAATTACGAAAGTGGATATACTGTTATATTTTCCTGCCGGCTGTATATGAGAGTTCTAGTTCTACCACCTCCTTACCAGCACTTGTTATGATCAGCCTTTTCATTTTAGTCACATAAATGGGTGTTTACAGGTATTTTACTGTGGTATTGATTCACATTTCTTAATGACTACTGATGCAGAACACTTTGTCATGTGTTTATTAAACATTTGTATAGTTTTTAACCCAAGAAAAGTAAAAATTCATGTCTATAAAAATATTTGTACTTGAGTGATCATAGTGACATTATAATACTCCAAAACTGGAATCCCATATGCTCAACAAATGAATGGATAAACAAATTGTGGTATATTCATA
The DNA here is from genome assembly GCA_004024925.1 of Scalopus aquaticus. Lineage (NCBI taxonomy): Eukaryota > Metazoa > Chordata > Mammalia > Eulipotyphla > Talpidae > Scalopus > Scalopus aquaticus. Next base: position 74,652 of record PVIJ01000005.1, read on the forward strand.
GAACGGAGTATTATTCAGCAGTAAAAAAGAGTGAATGTCTCTCATATGTAACATGGATGAATTTCAGAGACGTCATACTGAATAAAAGACACCAGATTTAAAAGAGAACAAATTGGATGATTCTATCAATATGAAATTCAGGATAGACAGAATTAATCTATTATGAGTGAAAATAGATCAATGATTGCTGGGAGTTAGGGAGGGCATTAACAGAATGGAGATACAAGGAACTTTTGGGAAAGATGCAAATGTTCTATATTTCAATTGAGGTAGTGGTTACACAGGTATATATAGCTGCCAAAATCATCAAACTGCATACTTAAAAAGGTTGCATGATTGAAGTATAAAATTAACCTCAATGAGGTTGATTTAAATAGAAAAAAAATTCACAGAAACATTATGATTATCCACAAAGTCTTTAATGAGATGACCCTTTTTTATCTCTCCAACTTTATTTCCTACTAAAATTTCACCCATTTTGCTTTAGTCATACTGAAATACCTGTAGTTTCCCAGTCACCGTATTTTTCCATGTCTCCATATCTATAAGTGCTACTCCTGCTTCTTGGAATCCAAGTCCCACCCCCTGCCTCATTGTAATTTGACTTACCCCCTCTCACAGATCAACTCAAGCCTTGATCCAGTACCTTTCTGATATATTCTCATAAGTATTCTGTACATCATTATAGTCATGTTTTCACACTGAGTTCTGATAGTTATTATTCTTACCTGTCTCCCTTCCTGGGAGAAGATTCTAAAAGTCACTGTTTCTCTTAACATATTCTTAATTCCTACATAGAGCCTGGCACATACCTTTTAGTAAATGTCAGATGGATGAATGAGTGAATAGATGAATGAATGAATGCCCTATCTATCCTCAGAAGATCTGGTGAGGCGCAAGTGAGATAAGAGACAGGACTCCCTGCAATCTAGAACTTGGGCCTTTTATTTGGCCCCACAATAGTCATGGGCCAAATCTTTGCTTTCTGAGAAGCTCTGCCTCCGCCCCACGCATAGCAAGTTGATCACGATGTAGCTGGCTTTCCCAGGGTGAGGCTGATCTATTGCACTCTGGCTATGCTGACCTCTGTGATTTCCCCAAATTGGGGAATCTCGGTAATAGAGGAGACTGTGCTTATGTGTGTTTTAAAAGGAAGTTGTTGGTTTATTACTACATTTTAGCTAGCTCAGCAACAAGGCATTTAGTAATCTGTACTGTATTTTAGCAAAGTTTCATTTTTTTTTAATTCTGCATTGTTTGAAGTAGTAGTGGTTTTTGAGCTAAGCTTTCTCTCTCTGCCTTCTGTCTTTAAGTTGCTTTAAGTTGTTAAATTCTCTGTCTAATGGCTCCCCACCCCACCAAGAAGAGGCCAGCAAAAGGGGCTCAAGTCCAGTGATTCTGAGCTGACAGGCAGTGGCTGCACTCCCTGTGGGGTCACACACCTCAAACCACAGCTGTTCGTTCCTGCTTTTCACTATTCCCTATAATTTTGGCCCACTGATTTGTGTAACCTGAGCGCATCTGTGTTCATTTAATGTACACATTTTAATTCCAGAAGATTCTGACAAGTAGATGTCACTGATATCAGTCTGCCAAGGCAGACATAAGACAACTCTTCCGCATTCATAGAGACTCCCTTGGCCATTTTCTGGAAGACATGGAGCAGCTCTTTTCCATGACTGTGATCAACTTTCTTCCCCCTCGCTGCAGCTCTAACAAGAGTCAGCCAGAACTCTGCCAAGCCCCACTCCTGTCACCACCTCGCTGCCTCACCGCCATGCATCCAGTTCCACTCCGTCAATGCCACCTCAGCACACGTGCCACTTGATAAAGACTGACAGCCTACCTGCATGGCATTTTCCAGAATGAAGAGAATGAAGGCATTTTTTACCCTACCGTCCTTCCTTCCTTTTTCTCCTTCTCCTTTTGTTTCAAAAGTGTTTTTCCTACGGTGTTAGTCAGAATTCGCTAGTGAGTCATTCAGCAGCCCCAGCCCCCACCCCTACCCTCACAGTGGCTACTGATGGTCTTTTTACTGTCTGACACTGAAAGTTAGTCTGCCAAAGTAATTGTTAGTCAAGAATTTTCACCAAGTCAGTGTTCAAAGGCAAGTGGGTGAATCTATGGGGAGGGGTGGTAGGGAGGGTAGGGGAGGCTCAGGAAAAGCTAATGAGAAGGGAAAATAACGTGAAATATAGAGCTGGATTTTCAGATCATTTCTTCAAGTCGTAAGGAAGGATTCCTTGTTCGTTCATTTAGCCAGTCAGTCAGTCTGGCCAGATTGCTCCGAAAATGGCAAAGTGTGGCCTTATCTCTGTGTCGACTCAGGGCTCAAACTCTACAGGGACTCCAGAATTCCCCAAGACCATTTCCAGGCTTACCCTGGGGAAAAATGTTTTGTGGACATTCAAATCCACCAAGAGCTTAAATATGGTTCCGTGGGAGGGGGCCAGGAGGCAGAACGGCCATTATCAACAATCTGTTCTCTGAAAAATATGAGCCATGTGAACAAACAACCTGAGCCTCACACACTGTGAGGGGGGAGAAGGGATTGGAATGTTTGCTTGCTTGTATTTTCCTAGAGTAACCAGTGAACCATGAACCTATAGTCTATACCTGAAGCAAACTGGGAATTACTGTTTTAACAAAACTCAGCTTAAAAAACAATCCACACACACTCTGAGCCCCGGAGAGGTTTTTGGCAGCATTTTATCAGTGATAATACTCAAGTTAAAATCAACATGGGTTTCCCAAACACAGCCTCTCTGAGGCAGAAGAGTAGGCTTTTGTACCTGTCTGTCACTGCTCCCTTCAATATGCTTTGTACATGGGGTCTGAGAGGAAGTTTTTTTCTGGGCTCACAACAGAGCTTTTAAGATGCTTGTGAGTATTATATTCTGATTTAGTCTCTCTCCACTTGTTCTATTGGCATAGCTTTCACCAGGAGGACAAAAGAGAGCATGTACAACATGAGACAGGAAATGCACTCTTTTATTCCATAAACATCTGCTGTGGAACTCCTTCCTCCCCGTGGGGCCATTGGGGAATACCAAGATGACTAAGCCCCGACTGCATGAAGGCAGAAATAAAAACAAATAATTAAAATAAAGCATCCAAGTGCTGAATAAGGTTTATACCAAGGGCTGTGGGAACACAAACAAAAACTAATTTAATCAGAGGGTGTACAGGAAGGTGGTAAACTTTGTGGCCTCTTACGTTGTACCTTAACAGGTAAATCGAAATATTCAAGTGAAAAAGAAAAAGAAAGGCAGAGGGTACAGCAGACACAAAGGCAGAGAGACAGGAAGGCTTCCTGAGAAGTGAGATGTGTCTAGGACACAGGTCAGTGGGAAAAACAGAGGTGGAGCCCTTGAGCTGGGTCAGATGTGAAGGCCTGTGTCCCACACCAAAGGGCAGAACTGAATTCTTTAGGTGAAATGACAGAGGATTTTAAGCATGAGTATGATTGATCAGATTTTACTTTTTAAGAAAAAACATTGCATAGATGTTTAATAATAACATGGATAACTCCTGTATGTATGGGAGAGACTCAGCATGACTAAGGAACTATCTCACATGGCTTTAGTCACCATCCTAAACAGCTTAGCTAGGACAAGTGAGCTTGGGTGAAGAAAGGAGAAATTCAGCTAAGGAGTCTATGGGGGAGAGAAAAGTAATACAGATTTCAGTCTGTCTTCCCACCAAAATAAAAATAAATATAACAAGAGATAAGATCTTACTGGGAGAGGCCCTTACAGAGAAAAGTTTACAAATAAATATCAAAAGCAACTTTCACCCAGGAGATAAACCTCTTGCTAAAAAGACATATTTGGGGAGGCAGATTTTTGCTTCCCTACAGCCCCACCTTTGAACTTCTTAAGAAGTTCCAGGATTTAAAATGATGGATCAGATTTTAGAAAGACATAAAGTAGCAGTGAAGTGAGACATGGAGAGAGAGGGTCAGAAGCTTATGCCATAGACCAACTTAGAAGAAACAAAAGCCTGAAATGTGTTCACTGTGATAGAAATGGGGTGCAGTTGGGCCTGTGGCCTTGACAAAATGGAGTCAACAGTACTTGGGGGCAAATTAGATTTCGAGAGTGAGGCAAGAAGGGAGTCAAGGAAGAATCTAAAGTTTCCATTTTGACCAACCCGGTCAATGATGATGGTGATAACTGAGCTAGAAAATTGAACATGAGAGGTCAAAGATAAGACAGAGAAATTAAACCCTGCTCATTCCAAATGTTTGCTGTGAAGTAATAAGATATCGAACAGCTTAGGTAAAGGTGGTTGCTTTCATTTTCAGACACAATTTCTAAATCAATTGCTACAAAATTAATGCTTCCTTCACTGCAGATGGATTAGACATTCTTTCAGGAAGCGAGCGAACGCCACGTGGATGCAAGGCCTCTCCCTGCCTTATGTGGTGCTTATAGCGATGATGGATAGGAAAACCAATAGCTGAGTAAGCAGGGCCTTTGTCTTCCTCCCCAGGTTGAGTGCCTGGGGCCTCTGGTCAGGACACTGGGAAGAGCCTCTGAGGTGAGCTCACACCCACACATTATCATCCTGAATGCCTAGGAGAAACTGAGGTACAATTAGGTCCACTATTTGCACTGCAGCAGATTTGAAGGATAGAGCTGGGGAAGAGATACTCCAAGAGAGGCCAGACCTACTTAACTACTCCCTTCTCCCTCCAATCTGAGCAGCTCCAGAAAATGCAGTGCTGAGGTATCAGGTGGATTGTCGCCCAGCAGACTAAACCCCCTTCAGTGACCACATCCCAGGGACAGGCTTGTATGTGGCAGGGGAGGTCGCTGTCATCTAGGAGGTTGCCATCTGAGGACATGAAATGCAAATATCCACATTCAATGAGGGCAGCACAAAAGGTTCAAACTAGAAATTAGGCAGCAAGGATTCACGGAGCCCCAGAAGATGTCCATCAGAGAGGTGGTGAGGAAAGTTTTCCTAAACACTGTAAGCTGATTCTTGAGGAAGCAGGTAGGGAAGGCATTTCCAAGAGCACATCACAGAGGAAGGAGAGGTGCGAGAGTGAGAACACTGGGTGGATTTACAGACCGGAGAGCACTGTTTCACCTAAGATGGGGTGAGAGAGAGCCTTAGGGCCCTTGAGTAGGGGATGTAATGTAACCAGCGGGGAGCCACAAGGTTTTCAAACAGAGACTTAACTTTGGGGAATGTTTTTTTAGTGGTGGTGTCTAAGATATATAGGCTGGGGAGAAAATGAGAGACAAGCTCAATTAAGAGGTCACAGAAATGCAAAGAAGGAGTCTGATTTACATTAAGCGAAGCACTGAGCTAAAGCCTGTTTACATAACCATATGCCACTGGGGTTACAGTTCCCACTCTATGGTCTATGAAAAGTGAAGCTCAGGGATTTAAGAAACACGTCTTCGTGGGTGGCAAAGCCGAGACTCAACCCAGGTCTGTTAGACTTTCCAAGCCTGTGTTTCCGTTGTGCTCTTGTAAAGAATGATGCTGATAAGAATGGAAAGGACAGTGATTCTTGGACCTGAAAGAGAATCAGATTCTCCTGAGGAGACTTACAAATCCTGATGCCCAACCTACACCTCAGACCAATGAAAGCATAATCTCCAATATCAGTATTTGTTTCAAGCTCCCTAGGTGATTCCAGGTGCAGCCAAGTTTGAGAACCACTGCTGGAAGAGATGTGGCATGGGAAGATAATAGCTGCTTAGCAAACGTAAAACTTGAAAAAGGAAAAAAGGTGACTTTAAGATTTTTACCTTGGATAAGATCAGAAAGGGATGCTAATAGGGGAAGGGGGGGTGATTATTTTCAAAGTCCTTTACCATCATAATGTGCTATCCAGCTAGAAATTTCCAACACACATTTGGGCACATGAACCCAAGGCTTCAGGAGCTCCAGGGTCAAGCCTGGCACCCCCGCACACTGGTCTGAGCCAGCTCACCCCAGCTCGGGAGAACCAAGCGCTAAATCTTCTGAAGTTTTGCAAGCCATTATTAAAAATCAAATCATAAAATCTTAGAATTAAATCATCTTAAAAATGAATGTAATCAAGTTTCAAAACCCATCACTTCCTAGTGATGACACTATACTATTATGAGTGCTCTCAAGGTTCTCAACATCAGTTTTATGTGTACAGTGGAAAAATCATGTGTGTCTCTCCCTAACACCACATCAGCGGTGTCACTAGCTTGAAATAGGCTATGGTGAGGGGTGCTTATGCCATGAAAATTGACAAAAGCTATGAATTAGATCTCCCCTTAGCTCCTCCATGAGCCCATTGTTAAACATATACCAGCATATCACTACAGAAACCACAGTACGATCTTTGCAGAGAAGCTTGTGTGTAATTTTGCTGAGCGCTTCACTGATGTTAAACAAAGAGAATAAGATAGAAGCTAAAACTCCAGGGAAGGGGAAGAAATTAATGCTTAAACAGCTTCTGATATTGACTAATATTTCCCAAAACACAAACTTTTGCACTACTCAGGCCTTTTGGGACTGCTGCTGATCCAAATAAACCTGTTTCATTTAGCTCCGTGAATAAGAAACTTCTAGCCAGAGAAGATATATTTTATGTGTACACATAAAAATACTCTGTGTTTATATAGCACTTTCCTTTTAAGGAGCTCAGAGCAATTACACATGTTCTCATTATTCCTATGAACACCCTGGGGAGGCAGCTAGGTGGTAGAGGATATAGGAAGGAATGAAAAAAAAGTGTTAGATGAGAAATCAGGGCACTACCCAGCCCCAGTGCCATAAACAATCTTTCTTCTCTGAGTACAAGTAACTTCAACATCGGGACTTTACAGTGACTTGCTTAGAAGTTTCTAAAATTGGACTCCCAAACACATTTCTCCATGGGTATGACCATAGAAACCTCTCACTGTCTCTCTTCTCTCCTCATTTTTCCTACTATTTTGGCCCAAGCTCCTAACTTGGGCCAGGCCTGGAGCTTGCACTCCAAATACATCTGGTTTCAGCACCCCCGGCAGGTCATTGAAGGGCCAGTTGCAGGAAAAGAGATAGGCCCTGAGTGGCTGCCGCCGCCACCGCATCAACTGTCTTTCTTGCATGTCTCTGTGATGACCGTTCCTGGCTCTGCGCCATTAACACCCTGTCCCCCATGCACAAACTGCTTGTCCCGCTGGAGATCCACATAGCTCTTTGACCTGTCCCCTGCCCTGAGAGGCTCAGGTCAATTCTACATCAGTCCTTCGGAATACAAAGTTTTAGATCTTGTAGAACATCGTTTTAGAGCTGGGGTCTTCCCCATTCACCCACGAGAATCTGTGCTTCACCACAGAGAGCACAATGCTAGGCTAGGGATGGTGAAAATCAGAGGGAAGAATGAACAGAAGTGTGTGTGGGTGTGTCCATGCATATCACAAAGAGACAAACTGAGAAGGGCAAAGACAAAAACAGAGAAGCAAATAGAGCAAGGGGTGGGGGAGGAGTTACAGAGGCTGTGGAATTCCTGAACAAAGAAATATTTTCTTTTGCGGCATCTTGTTTCTGACTAAGAATCTAGCTGTTTGTTTGTGACTGGTGGGAGATTGTTAAGGTAAATATTCCTGGTGGGTAACCCTGGGCTACAGTGCTCATCAGACCCACATGTCGCAGTGTCCCCTTAACAACTTCCTGAGGGACAATAATGGCCAGAGCACACTGCTTCCTGGAACATTTTGGTCTCTGGTCAAATATTCCTGGATCTCCAGATTGTGGGGAGCCAGTTAAGTGAGGAGATTCCCCCAGATTCCCAAGAAGGTTTGCCACAAAAAGGCTAATGGCCTACAAAAATGGCCTCTGGTTTCCTATTGGCACACTCCTGAGCTCTCCTTCTCACCAAGGTGCAAGATTTGGGGAGTGCCTGAGGCCCAGAACCCATCTTGAGTGGCCTTTGAAGCAGTCAGTGGTCCACACCAGACATCCAAAACAAAGCAATTAAGTGGAAAGAGCATACAGCTGGGAGCAGGAGACAAGTTTTCATCTCCTGAGTCCCGTCACAGCGTCTGTGGAACTGTTTGCTGCTCTGTGAGATGCCAGGGTGTCAGCAACTGCCATCGCTCGGTCAATAGTCACTTACTAAGCACCGTCTCAATGGAGAGACTGCCGTGGGTTCCAGAAAATAAAAGCAAAACAGCCCACACAGGCATCTGACCCCCCTTTGGACCCTTCCCATCTGACATTGTCTAAATGACCTCTTAGAGGCAAAAGGACCTCCTACATCTCCTGAGGTAATGAGTTCAACCCTTACTAAGTGCAAGGAATCATGGTTTGTCTATTTGTTTGTTTACATTTGGGTTCCCAAACTTAACTACTTTGCACTTGCAGTGTGGGTGTCTGAAATGTTAATTGAGCCTCATCACAGCCCCTAGAGAGACACAAGTGTGGCAACATCTGCCACAATCAAAAACACTGATTAGGCTCCTATCTGCTCGGGGCACCATATGTACTAAGTCAAAGAGGCACAGCCCAGCTGTCCAGAAGCTTCTAGAAGCCCTGGATCTGGCCCACAAAAGGACAAACAACTGAGCAAACTCCGATAAAATGGTGCTGTCATATAAACAAAGGGAATGCAAATGATGAACTGGCAAACAGATAACCCTTTGGGAAGGTGGAGGGTGAGAGGGGATAGAGGAGTTTGCTTGCGCAGACCAGAGGACAAGGAGAGGGCTCTTTCCCTGTCTTCTTGTTTCAGGGGTTGCTAGGGTCTTTTCAGTGGTGGAGAAAGGGGGGTGTACATGAGGGCAAAGTTACAAAGCCAGGCTGAAACCTCTCTAGCACTTCTCTTTGGCAATGACAGTCTCCCTCAACAATTCCTCCCCATCCCTCTCTACCCTCTTAACATCTTAGTTTAGAGTCTCCTATTGTGTTAATATGTGGGGGGAAAGTGACTAATGCAGAGTGTGTGACTAAGGAAAATAAAACTAGGAAAGGAGTCTCAAATACTTGCCCCCACCCCAAGTTATCTTGGCTCGTTCCCTGATGCCGTCAGTTCACAGGCTCTGACATAAAAGGCAGGAAGTTACATACACTAAACAAAGCTCCTTAGATGTCAGGAAATTAACCTGGGAAATCAGAGCCAAAAGCGATTAGAGGCCCTGTACTCTGAGTTCAAAAACCACTATGGTGTTAGATCAAAAGCTGATTGCTGGCCACCCTAGGCTCAGCTCTGCCAAACTGCACATCCCGGAAAAACCTGGCCACAGGGTCTGCTGGTCTGCTGGGCACTTTTACCACAGAGTGATTTTATTCTCACCCAGATCAGATGTGATCCCTTGGCAAGTATACCCCTCCCCGCCAAAAGCACCTGGCTTCCCAATTAGGGAAAATCACACACCAAATCTCAGAGGGGATCCAACAATGCACCCCAACCCCCACCCCAGAATACAAAGACTGTTCTTAAAAGAAGAGAGAAGGGAGGCAGACTAGCGATCCTCACCCTCCCAGCTAAGAAAACAAACGCCTCATGGAGGGTGGAAAGGTCAGATCTGTACAAACGATAGAATTGTGAAAATCATTATTTATGTCCACAGTAACAATAATATCTCTTCAAGCCTTCATAATATTTACAGTTAAGAGGTGGGGCTAGGTGTTCTTTATGCCACCTTCCAGTAATGATATCCTGAAACTCTTGAACAGCTTTACCGCTTCACATTATAATAAAATGGTCAGTTGCTATGCAATGACATCTCACTGAATCTCCAACAATGAATGTCAGCCCATTTTACAGAGGAATAAGCTGAGGCCCTATAAAGGAACAGATGCATGGCCTAATGTATGGCTGGTAGACAGCAGAGCCCATAATAAAGCCTCATCCCAGCAGTTCCTGGTCCAGAAGAACAATGGTGGCCAATAATATTGTCCCCAAAGTGACTAAAAGTACATTTGCAATATGCTCAATGTGTTGCTACTAACAAAGTTTTTTCTTCTGTTGGAAAACAAGTAAGAGTAAGAGAGTGTCATTGAGGGAGCCAGGCTTCCAGGAAGTGGACCACTTGGGGAGATGGGCAACCACATGGTGGCTTCATAATGGGGTAGAAACCTCTTCCTGAATACACAAGCTTGCATTAGTTGCACCAGCTAAAGAGAAAAATTACTCATTTGTTCCTCACCCACACCTTCAAGAACCTCGCCTCCCCCTTCTCTCACTCGATAGGGTGGGCCTATGGCCATCTACTCCCAACCAGATCTGACTGGACCAGGAAGAGTCCCCCAGCAGAGAGCAAGTCAGACTTTTTCTCCAGGGGACTGATGTGGAGCCCTGGAAGAAAGTTAGAACATCTGTGAGGCTGAAGCCATCCAAGGACCCCACAAGGGCTTCCGGAGAAGCAGGACCAGCAGGATGTACACAGACAGCGATTCATTCTAATTGGCTCACACCATTTTGGAGACGAGCAAGTCCCAGGACCTGCAGGGTGAGTTGGCAAGCCAGAGACCCAGAACAGCCCATCCAAGCCAAAGGCCTGAGGATCGTGAAAGCAGGTGGTGGATTTCCAGGCCAAAGGCCGGCAACCTGGAAATGCAGCAAGATCTGCTGTGGGTTTTTTTGGTTTTTTAATTTTATTTATTTATTTATTTATTTTTTACATCATGGGTCATCCTTCTACAGTCATTGTTCCCCTTAGGTACAGCCTCCCACCAATACTCCACACCACCACTAGCTCCCCCAAGCCTCCCTCCCCCACTCCAAGCACTCCCATTCCTCCTTTGCCATAAGATGTAGATCGCTGGTGGGCCCACGGGCCTTGTCTCTTTCCTGAAATCTTTTTCTTTTCCTGGGCAAGGGACCTGGGCTCCCAGACCACAGGCCAGGCTGCTCAGATCCCAGGAGCAACTGTAAGGCAGGTAGCAAGGCAGTGCCGTCAGGAACCTCTTAGAGGACAGATAGATGGAGTGGTTCTCCAGACTCCTTGGTTTGGGAACTTCCTGTGGAATAGGAGATTGTCCCATTAAGAGCTGATATTTTAGATCAAATCTGATGACAGAAAAAAAGCTGATTCCCTGTCTGAAGCATGTCAGTCATGAGGAGTTTTTGCTTACTCATGGGAAAGCCAAGTATTTTGTTCTGTTCAGGCCTTTAACTGATTGCATGAGGCCCACCCACAGTGGGCAATCTGTTTTACTGAGTCTGCCAATTTAAATGTTAATCTCATCCAAAAACATCCCCACAGAAACATCCAGAATTGGGCACCCTGGGGCCTAGTCATATTAACACACAAAATTAACCAACACAACCACATAGAGAAGGGCTGGGTCATCTGTGACAAGCCAGAGTCCAGACAGACCAAGGGAGGTAGCAGCAGAGTTGTAAGGAAACCAGTTGGAAGAGGAAAACAGACCTTCTTAGCAAGAAATCGAGATGAGGGATAGAGAGGACACCGCCAGGAGGCCTTCAGGGTCTCACAAGATTCCCAGCATCTTTCTAAGCCCTCTTCTTAACTGAACTGAACCACCACGGTTAGAAAAGGCACCGGGTGATGTCCTGGAGCTCTGCCGGTAGCCCCGTTCTCTGTAGAGCACCCACCGTGCAGGTGATAAGGCCCCCTGGCTGTCGGCACTGCCGCGCTGCACGCCGTGATGCACACCCTTGGTTCTTGGATAATTCTTGGCGCTTAGATAATTTGCATTTGTGGTTTTGACTATTTACAAGCAACCACATGCAGTTGAAATAAAATATTTTCTGGAAATATGGGTATTCTGACCTACAAGCCTTGGGTGCAAAAAGCGAGGTATTCAGTCAGTCAGTGACTTCACATAGCCCAGCCACTACATCATGATTCAGTTCTGCAGTTCTTACTTAACTGTTCTTCGAGCATTTTCTGAGGAAAATCATATGCTCAGTTTCCCTGAATTTGGGAATTTATGACAGCCCAGGCTGAAACCCTCAGAAATGTTATAAGTCTACTATATATTATTATTACCCTAATTTTTAGAAATTGCTTTGTCTTCTACCAGCAGTTCTTTGGAGTGTGGGGTCCATGCCTTAAGTAATTGTTTGGCTCTTATATCTGTGCCTATTAAGTATAGTTTTAAGTTAATTTTCTCATTTAATTCTCAGAGAAAGCCCAGCGGGTAGATCATACTGTTTTGGGTTGTATTTGGCTTAAGCTACATCATACTGTAATCACATACAACCTGCACACCTCAGTGTTTACTGAAACAACAGTTCAGTTCTCACTCGTGTTGCACACACACTGTGGGCAGCCACAGCCCTTCACATCTTCTTCATTCCAGAGGGCCAATGAATGAGAGAAAAAGAGATGGCCGACCACACAATGGCTCTTATGGCATCTAGTCAACAGTGACACAATTACTTGTACTCACTTTGGCCAGCCCAAGCAAACCTCATTGCCACGCCTGACATCAATAAGGCAGGGATGGATAGTTCTTCCACTGGAGGAAGGGTGCCAAGAATCACACGGCCACGCCTGGCATGGCGAGACCAGGATGTATAATCCTCTCTGAGAGAGAGAGAGCAAAATTGCATACATAACACCGCACATCACTCCGATGTACAAAAACACTGAGGTGAAGCAACTACCTGATCAAGGAGCTGGTTAGAGGCCGACTCAAAATTTGAACAGTCTCCAGACTCCAGGTGAAGGATTCCTTCCACCATAGACATGTCCTTGTCCTCTGGGAGAGATGCTTATTGGGGACCTAATATGTGTTTATGCCACCCTCCAGTAACATACACAACTCATTGTCTCATAACGTTTCGTCCTTGAATGTTTTATTCATAAGAGTCATATGCCCAGAGCAATCCAAGTGAGCCAGAGCTGACAAAATTAACAAGCACCAATCAAGAACTACAGATAAAGCCAACACTTAAATTCTGAATAAATGTAGTCAATTAAAAAATTTCTTAACTTAGCTAGTCTGAAGATAGGAAGAGGACAGTGGCATTCAAGAAAGACGAGAAGTTGTCACCTTCTAGGGTGCAAAAGAGGGGGAAAAGAGCATTCTGTCTGCTTTCCAGCACTTCAGAATAGTGTCAGCATGGCTCCTCTGGACACTAGTCGATTGCATCCTGCAGTCGCTGGGTTTGAGGGGTCTGGGAAGCACAGGGGCTGAGACCTGGGGAGAGCCTGGCACCAATAATTTAGTGAGGGCCTTAACTGTGACCTGGTCAGCATTTCCAGGGCTAATAAATTCCCATCACCACAAACAGCACCCCAAATGGGTACCCTGGTCACTAAGGTTAATGATCTCTCTGGCCTATGAGTAGTTTTGCTTAAGGAAAAAAAAAAAACCTGACTGCCTGGAAATCCCCAAGTCTAGAAAACAAATCAGAATTCACTGCCTTTTTCTGGATCATTTAATTCCCTTTAAGTTGCATAGGTGATGTGTTTGGTCTTTGGATGGTATGGGTTACAGAAAGTTCAGTGCTATAAAACTTAGCATACAGAATACCTGTCCCCTATCTCTGCCAATAACATTTTTAAGGAGATTGGATTTGATTAAAATACACATGGTAGGTCATGAATCCAACCTGCCCAGCATAGATCAGGTTGCACAGTGTTATGAAACACATACCATCCTGGATGTTCTCCCAAAACAACCTGTACAAAAAATGCTGCCCTGGTGCCAGAATAAAAGCTGTTTTCCAGCCCCCCCCCCTCCCCACTCCCCACCCTTAGTCCAAACACCCAGCGAGCTGAAGCATGCAGGTAGCTGTAACTGACCCCCGTGCTGCCTCGGGAAGCCCTGCACCTCCTCCCCATGTTCTCCTTCAGGATCTAGTGCAGAGGCAGTGCCAGAGCATCTTGGAAGACAAAAAAGTAAGAAGGCTCAATGGAGCAATTTCCATGGCATCTTCCCACTCTGTTGAGCTGGCAGGCCTTCCTGTTGGGACTTCTCAAAAGAGAATCCAGACAGCAGGCTCCCAATTTCAGGCTGGCTGTGGGCCACCGCACGGCAGACATATGTGCTCATGGGCATGTCAAATTCATCTCTGGGGTACTCAGTTCAGAGGCCTGACTTCCATCTGTGCGCTTGGCCACTGGGTAACTCAAAGAAAATCTTCTGAAAGCATCCTCCTAAACACCCGAAGAGGCTATTCCAGGGTTATTGCAATTTTGCTACTTTGCTGGTGGTGCTAATAACACGCAAGCAAAAGGTTATTTAAAAAGATTGTATTGATATTTGAGGAGGAGGTGGAAGTGAGGATTACAAAGAATTTTTCAAAGTATTTTAGCAGTCAATCCAGAAAAAAGGAATGTGCTTATAGCTGACGTTCTTTCCCAATTCGGGCAAGGGCTCACTCCTGAACTCTGGTGCCAGCCACCATGCTGGGCTCACCCGAATAAAAAGGCAGATGAGGCAGGACTCCCAAACTGGGGGCTGACAGCCTAGTCGGTGAGACAGGAGTCACACATCAACTGGTGAAAAGACACATTAGGTGAACAGTGCCACAGAAGAGACCCGGATGAGGCACTTTAAGATGTCTGATGGGGGAAAAAAGTCATTCTTCCACACTACTGAGACAATTCTGTGGTGTGTTTCAAGAAGAAATTGTTCCACTTCCCAGCAGAACAGCCTGAAGCTAATCTCTACCAGAGATCTCTACCTAATCTTCACCTGGGTTTTGCCCCTATCTGGCTCCTATCTTTGCCCCTATCTGGCTCCTATCTTTGCCCCTATTTTGCTCCTATCTGGCTCTCCTCACTCCCTGAGTGTTTTTCCTGAGAACACCACTTCAGTTAGTCATACGCATCCACCCCCCAGCTCTGACTTTGCTTCTGGGAAGCCCAGCATGAGACTGTCAGCCGCTGGCTCTCCCTCACGGGGCTGATAGGAATTTTTCTTTTTTAAAGATTTATTTATTTATGCATGCAAGCTGGGGTACAGGCCAGAGGCATGGGGCAGGGAGAGGGTTCATCAGAGGCAGAGTGGGGAGCAGAACAGGCAGATTGACGGAAATACAAATACACTGCTGAGGGGAGCAGCGGGCACGGCAGGAGAGGTCTGCCGTGCCATGTGGGAATCTCCCAGGGTGTCGAACTGGTGTCGAACTGGTGTCGAACTGGTGTCGAACTGGTGTCCCTGCTGCCAACAGCTCCACAGCGCAGCACTTAACCGCTGCGCCACCAGGGAGGCCCTGCATAGGATTCTTGAGGAAGCCTTGCAGCTCTTCATAAGCTGTCAGCTCTGTCCCCCTTAACTCCCTCAGCTCATCCAGAACAGTCCCCCACAATTTCCACACCTCATAGCTGACTTTTGTTCTTTCCTTTGCTAAGAAAACTCACCCTGCTCTTGTCCGTTTCTTTCAAGATCTAACTCAAGTTTTACTTATTCCATTTTTTCCTGGATTGAACCCCACCCCTTAACATGCACTCCTTAGCACTTAAAAAAGTTGCCAAAACATGTACCTATTTTTATTTTTTAGACAATTAGATCAGTACTTAATCATCCACATAGATGTTGCCACTTTCTAAGTACTCATCTTGGGAGATGAATCACTTCCTCCAATACAGCCACTGCCCAGCATAATTTGAAGATTCCTCTTTTGTGTTTGCCTCACAGAATGTATCATGCACCATTGAATACAATAGCCTGCAGCAATCCCCTGACTTTGAGGTTTTAGGAAATAATTCAGAATAATGATGAGGGAACTGCAGGTTAGTGAGAGGACACATGTATTTTGTAATTCCATAATTTACCCACCTAGGGCTCCCTTGAAAGATGAAATTCCCTCCCCCACCACTGCCCTCAATGCAGCCAGTCCCAGTAATGGCAAATATTTGTCCTGTGAAAGTGATTTTTCTTTCCTTTTAGAGATATTTGGATCCACACCTGCTGAGTAATGTAGGAACTGATATTCATTCAGCAAATATTTGTCCAGTACATCCCAGATGCCAAGCACTGGGCTATGTAGGAGTGAGGCTACGAAAGCAACTAAAACATGGTTTTTACTCATATGGGGCTTGGAGTCCATTGGAGGAAAATTACAAGTAAGTCAACAATCTAGAAGAGTACGATACGTGCTGTCATTGGAGCCAGGCACCCAGGTCTGTGGGAGGAAGAAGAGTGTGAAAAAGAGGAAAGGATGTGTAAAACCTCTAGAGATGTTCTGAAGGAAGATTAGAAGTTTGCTGGATGAAGAAGTCAGTGGGGACAGAGGGAGGAGGGAGAAACTGTTTGCAGGAAGGTATAGGTGGAATTCTGAAATAAAGATACATCCAATGCTGTTGAAGCCTTCCGGTGAAGGGTAGATTGGTAGAATGGAATGAGAAAAGCCCACAAGCCAGTGAGAGGCCAGGAGGGTTTATCTTGAGAGCCAGGGGTTCAGGCTGGTATAAAAACCCACCAACAAACCAAAGCCATATCATGTCACTAAACACTCAGGAAACCGTTTTCATGTGTGTGCTCAGTATTTTTTCACATGTGTTAGTCTGATTGATCTTAACAGCTCTTTGAGAGACATTATGAAGCCCACTTTAGAGGTGAGGAAAAAGAGACGAGGGAGGTTTGGCAATTTACCCAAGACCTCACAGCTTGCAGGTGACAGTTTAGGATTCAAACTCTCTCTCCAGGTCTCTCAACTACAAAATCCAGAATGACCTCTAAGGTAACCCAGCAAAGGATAAGAAGATATACATAACTTAAAAAGAAACTCTGGATTCTAAATATATATACTATCTTCAAACTGAGCCCAAATGAAAGCTTGGAGAATAAAATAATACTGAACCTTTTTATACCCATTTAAATATAGAAAATACCTATTTTGTACCACTCAGTTGGCATTAACACATTGATGGTTATATTGTAAATTTATATAAATCTTTTGGAAAGCAATATAGTAATGTGTGTCAAGTGATAAAAACATCCATCTCCTTGTACCACCTCTATGAATTTATCCTAAAAAACAAAATTCAAAACTAGACACAAAGTATACCATTGCAACATTATCTTTAATAGCGCAAAACTGACAAGAACCTAAATGTGGAGTGATAGGAGAATGGTTTGGTAAATGATACACCACCTCAATGAAATATTATGTAATCATTTAACATGATCTTTATGAGGAACATATAACACCACAAGAAAATATTTATAAGTAAATTGCCAGGTGAAAAGGTAGAATACAACATACACTACTGACATTCATGAGGAATGTGGTCTAATATCTGTGCAAATACCCAGATAACTAAAACCCTCTGCGGTATACAATTTCCCCCTTTAACATGTAGTAACTAAGAATGTTTTAAAAACCCTCAAGATGTAATGACTCTATAGGTTTAGCATTTGCTTATAAAACTATAAAAATTAATTCTGCCAATAAAATTGTAGGTTGCATTATTTCACATCCTTAATGCACTTAGTAAAATTGACCCAAATGTGCAAAGAAACAACTTCTTTATCACTTCTTGCGAGTTCTTAGCAAGCTCCTTACACAAGCACAAGAGCTGTGTTGCAATACTGCTTCCAGAAATGGTAGGCTGGGCTTGTTCACTGATTGTGGGGTCTCCCCTCTGTACATCAGCTCTGAAACCCAGTCATTTCAAAATCATACCCCAGCAAAATTACAAATTACTGTGATCTTTGAGTCTCAGGCAAATAATTGAAATCAAAAATGTCAAATTCCAAAAAGCCAACAGGATACTACCATTCATAATTACACCTGCATTATGATTAGAACTATTTGAAAATGTAGACATATGAACAATGTTACCTGGAAACACCAGAAAGAAAGACATTGTTTTGGTGAAAGAACTCCAATATTTTCCTTTTAAAAACATTTAGTGTTATATTGTCATTTTATAATAAATATAGTGCACACAAAGATTTATTATTGTACAGCCACATTCTTATAGGTTGAACTATATTCCCTCTAGCCCATTGATATTTTATAGTTTTTAATGTGTTTGCAGGGGTTTAGGGTTGCAATAAATGTGTAAAGCCTGAAGAACTGAGCAAAGCTGGCTATGGGGTTAACCTCATAATACTTCCTATGGCATTCAACTAAAGATGCCAAAATATTTGTATTTCTCTACTCTGATAAATACACCAGTACTTGGGTTTCAAAACAAGATTTATTCTCAATCACTCAACTAAAGAAACGTACCAATCATTCCCGTAACCCACTGATAGATCTGACAGGAACTAAAGGCACATTCAGGGCTCCATCCACACAAACATGACACTTGGGAGAGAGGGAGGAATAAAGAGAGGAAGGAAGGACCGAAAAAGGGAAGGAGTCATTATGTATCAAGCTGGCAAATGCCACAAATCAGTTTTCTATTTCTTGTTTTTCAAGATTCTTGTGTTGACCTCCAGGGGTCATTCTCTCTGTCACATACCCTGTTACCAGTGAGGGGGGAAGGGCAGACAGAGACTGGGGAAGAGGAGCTCAGCCTACACATTAGCATGTGAAACAGTCAGAACCTGGGCCTGATGTTCCTCCAGGGAACCAGTCATTCTGGAACATTTAACTGAGAAATTGGGTGCATCCTGGTTTTGCAGGAGAACTAGGGAGGGAAGAGCCACAAATGTTGAAGTGCATTTGGCGATTTGTATGAACTCACTGTTTTCTCAGTGCAGAGAAAGAAATCCTGGTGTTAAAGGATAAAGTAAAAATAACCTAAGGGAAACACCAGGAACAAAGACTGGAGGAGTGGGGAACAGCAGAAATTACCGCATGTAGCTTGGACCCTGAAAATTGTGAATGTTCTATGAAATCTAATTTGCACTTTTTAAATAATGGAACTTCATAAATTCTTAAAACTCTGGGCTCAGGCATTTTTCCTATCAACTACATAAATTCAGCAGAGACGAAGACTCAGGACAAAAGGAGGGAAGACTCAGGACAAAATACAGTTAGGTGAGATGCATCAGTTGTGGAGATTTGACGCAGGGCGTGTGATGATCAATACCACAGCAACCTATACTTAACATTTACTAAAAGGACTGACCTTAAATGAAATCTCAAAACACACATGTACAAATGGTAACTATGCAGAAGTGAAAGATATGTCCATTAACTGATTATTTCACAGTGTGAATGTCCCTATATCAAAAGACCAGGTTGTATACCTTAGATACATACATTTTGTTATGTCAATGATACCTCCATAAGGACACCTTCCTTTAAAACAAGGAAGAAAGGAATATTTTTAAAATTTTAGAAGTATTAACACACCATGCTTTACAAAACTAACTCTGCCACTGCTGGAGTAAAGGGTGGTAAAGAAAAAGCAAGGCACACCAGATTGCAGTGAAGGCAGCTGAAGCTTATACAGAGGTGCTCTTCCTACTCGGCCCACAACTCTACTAATACAAAGTCCCCAATGACAGACCCAGCCCACATCACATTCATCTTCAATTCTCTGTCTTATAGAAGAAAAAATGCAAATGCAAGCAAGTCTGGTAACTAAGAGCACAGTGCAGCAAAGAGTGTGGCTGACTCCCTGACAGCACCCCTCCAACATGGGTGCAAAGCAATTGGACCACTTCGATCCCAGCCAGGAACTATTTCAGGAATGGTCTTGGGACACACTACTGCAGGAAGTCTCCTGGGGGATGCTTCCCTCTCCTAAGATGGTGTCCCAGGTAGAGGAACTGCATCCTTTTTCTGGCAAGGATCACCCCAAGGATGGCCGAAGAGCAAGGGGAAAAAATAGCAAGGATCCTGGACAGAATCACCAAGCTGCTAACCCTGCCAGCCCGAGTCAGCCCCCCTCATATTATCAGAGGAGATAATAAATGTCCTAAATTGCTATGTCAGGAAGGGTCAGATTCTACTTCCTTTTCATCAAAAGCACCCTGGCTGATGCAAAAGGCCAGAACCAAATTAAGGACTGTGATGATCAAGTGCCTACTTCCTCCAAGAGTTTTCTGGTTTGAGGGCCTGTCTCTGGCATCCAACACAACTGCAGTGGTCCTGGAGTCAAACTTGGTTCAAATCCCAGATTTGCAATTGATTTTCTGTGTGATCATGGGCAAATTACCTTTCCTCTTTAAGCTTGTTACCTCATTTGAAAAAATGAAAATAATAGCGCTCATCACAAAGGATGTCCAAACACTAAAGGACGTTTCTATCCAGAAAGTACTCAGAGCACATTAGCTCTCCAGACAAAGGGAGGTGTCTGGATTCTTTTCAGAGTCCTTATGAGGTTCTGAATAAAGTGATTCAATTTCTCTTGCTATATCAAATCTATGTCAAATTTAAAATATTGTATTTCTTTTATATTTGTTCTTATCTGAACTTTAGGCTTTTTAATTTCTGACCACCCTCATTCTCCTTTGGAAAAAAACTTCATTAAAAAAAAGTATTTAAAATATCATCCATAATATCATACTACCTAAACTATTTTCATTGTTTGATATTACCCTTTGCTGGTAATATTATATATCCACAATTATAGTGAACATTCTATTTTGCTCACTGTTATTTTCCTTAAATTATTATTACCTTTCTCCATGTTTCTATATGCTTTTTGTAATTTTTTTAAAGATTTATTTATTTATGCATACAAGAACTGGGGTGTAGGCTAGAGGTGTGGGGTGGTGAGCGGATTCACCAGAGATGGAGTGGGGAGAAGAACAGGCAGATCGACTGAAGTACACTGCTGAGGGGAGCAGCAGGCAAGGCAGGAGAGGTCTGCCGCGCCATGTGGGAAGCTCCCTGGCCAGGGATGGAATTCGTGCTGCAGTGGTTGCAGACAGCTTCATAGTGCTGAGACTTAACCAATTGTGCCACAAGGGGGACCCGCTTTTTGTAATTATTAACTTTATTAGTCAGATATAGAGATAGTATAATTCATAAAACGTTATCACTAGCATTAATGTTCTTTATATAAATTGCTTCGCAGTTTTTATCTTAAAAATAATGCAGCAGTGGAAATTTTTGTTTATATATTCTTTGGTTTCTGTGAATTATTTCCTCAAGAAAAATTCCTAAGAGTAGAATTACTGTGTCTAGGGATATGCATTGTCTTTATGCCTCCTGCTATAAAATTCTTTCCAAAAGGGTTATTCCAGTTCACAATTGTAAACTTTATATGTTAACTAGTCAAGACTGAAATTGAGTTTATTTGGGTTTATTTCCAGTTTACTTTAACCAGTTACTTAGAAGCAGGTTTGAAATATTGCAAAAGTCTTTGTACTCTGGGGAAATCAGTATTTTGATTGCCTTGCCATTGGTTTTAAGCTTTATAAGTCAAGTTCTGATTTCTTGCTTTGAAAGATCACCCTTGAACCAATCAGTCTTATTTTTCATAAGCCACGAACTTTTGGAGCCTGTCTGCTTTTATCTTCCTGTCTCTCTTCATGAATTTGATTGGAATGATACAGACCCCCAAGGATGCATAAACGGTTCAAGGGCACCACTTTAAATGGATGATCAATCCCAACTTCATGCTTCCTGCAAGAGGTATATTCCTAGTCTGGGAGAGAGGTAGTACAGTCACTCTATCCAAATGGGGTAACAATGGTTTCCCTTGGCAAAAGTCCAGGTCCTTGGAAACCCACTGACCACTTGGTGAATACTGGGTCATTAATTGCTGAAGTAAATAAGAAAAGTGTACCCCATGCAGAGTTTAATGTGCACCCCTTCTCATGGATCCATACAGCAAAAATAATTACCATCCTTTTCCCTAAGCAGGGACAGTGGATTTGACTATGGCAGGATGAATCTCTTGGGGGCAAAGGAAGTCTGTGTATTTTTCTCTGTGTTTTGAGTTTACCTGACTCATGGGCAGAGACCTCTAAGTCATAACATAGTGGTTAACTCAGCTCTTGATACTCCTAAAGGGACTTTTGTCTGACCTGCTGTGAGGTCTTTCCACAGTCTCATGTTTCTAATGACCACAGAGCCAAGTCTCAATGCAGACACGAAACACGAGGCACTATAACTAGGTTCTACGGTAGACATTCAGGGGATGCAATGCATGCGTATGCTCATTTCCTCCTCCAGCTTAACAAAAATATAAAAACAGAACATTTAAAAGGTCTGATAAAATTCCAGAAATATGTCTAGCGACCCCACTGAAATTATAAACCCCACGTGGAAAAAAAAAAAACACATAGAGTTCAAGGATCTAAATTTTTCTGTAAAAGGTCATATAGTATTTTGAGGGCCAATTGATCTTTGTAACAACCCTTCAACCCAAATTACACAAAAGCAGCCATAGAGAATTTGTAAACAAATGGACACAGCCATATTTAACAAAAAAGGAGTCCTGGATTAACCCCAAGAACCATACATAGTTTGCCAACTCTGATCTCATGTGTGAGTGGTAAGATGGGAAGACCTCACTGTTCCTTCTCGACTTCCATAACAATCATCTTTGTACTCTTGCCATTAGCAGTTTGTGTTTGGAAGGCCCTTGATTCATTTTATCAGAGTCTGTATTTATATGTCATGGAATTTAGAATGAGGATGTTACTTCATTTAATCAAACACATAAGATTTTTTTAATGACTATTGTATGCTGCACACACTACAGAGCTGTCCTTAATTAGCCCTATGTCTGTTAAATATGGCTAAGACTGCATCTTTTTGATGATGTAGGTAAACTTGGTTAAAAAAATTAAAAGTTGGACCAGAGCAGGCAATATAAATTGATTTTCAAGAACTTCTGATGAACTATTGGATCAAGCCTCTTTAAGATCTGAGCAGACTGCTTTCAAACAGCTTCTCTGGAGATCAGTGAGGGGTAGAAGTCAGGACAGCTGTCTGATGTAGCCGAGCACGCGGGGCTCAGAGTTAATTACTGGCGCGGCAAATATTTAGTTGTGCGACCTTTCCCTGGGCAAGTCGTTTAATTTCTCTGAACTCGCTTTTCTCTTCTATAAAGCAAGGGATTTGGATTAGATGAATTGGATTAGAGGAGTCCTGAATCTGTTCAAGCTTTGAACATTTAAAGTTCAATGTCAACCAATCTGTGCTGAGACGCTTCCATTATGTCACAAAGCGAGCAGTTTAGAGAGAATTCTGCCTCTTGGGAAGTTCAAATATATATCCTGTGAAGGCTCCTCACTTTAGTTTCCCTTAAAACTAGGACGTTTCATTCAGCTTGGGAACCACAATGATAGTGAAAGTTACTTGGCTTGAAAGTTTTCCACCCAGTGTGGAAATGAGAGGTACAACTGCTACCTGCACCCCAAGGCAGCGTGAAGGCGACGGGACCCCTGGGGAACGGTGCATAGAGGGAGGACTAAGTCTGACCAAAAGAGCAAGTGTTTGAATTTGTCATGTTGGATGAACAGATTTTAATAAATATTGAACGGTGAGAGTTTAGAAGGTTTTGCTAAGATAGGGTAATCGAGAAATGTGACCAAGGGAATGGAGGCGTCCTTCAGAGCTTCAGTTCAGAGCAACAGCATTTTGTAAGTGGATGTTTTCACTGGATCATGTTTCTGTTTGTAGCAACTTCCAAAAGTTCAACAGTATTATAGAAAAAGAAATGCAAAGGGGACTTTTTCATTAAATACTGGTCTTTTAAACTCTGCGGATGCATTTTGGTTTGAATTTTTCAATTGGTTGGTCACTTGCAATCATAGACCCATATTTAAAATGAGGTCAGGTTAAAATGGGAGAATAATGAATGGCAAACACACTATGTGATAAATCTGTTAAACACAATAACTCACACAAATAATAATCATGTTGACGAGTGAAGTATTAAAAATGTAGATAAATGGGTCCACTAATATGTCTAACATTGGCAATTTAGTTTCAGCAAAACACCTCTTAACATACGAAACTAATGTTAACTTGAATGTTATTGACATTTTTGCCTTGTTTGTATTTAATAAGTACATTTTTCTACTGGTTGTGTAATGAATATAAGCATACAGAAGAGTAGTTTGTTTTTATGTAACTATAAAAAATAATTTAAGTCAACATTTAGAGTCTGTATGAATTCTTTTAAGGTACTCATTACTCAAGTTCTCTAAACATTGCATCAGATGAATCTGAGGTTTATTTCTTCATATATCAAGTGGAGATGATAATTGTTTATTTTGCAGGACTATTAAAGAGGATGAAATGAGATAATAGTTGAAAGAGGTCTGGAAAGTAAAAAATGCTATAAAATCATAGAGATAAAACAGTACTTATTAAAAAACAGATGCAAGTTAAAAAGCAAAACAGCTGCCCAGTATCTATTTCTCAATCTACCTGCTACCCCGACAGAACTGTTTTTCTAAGTAAAGAGCAATGAGTCATAACTGAGTTGAGTTCCTAGGGGATTCCGATACATGCAGCAGAATCTACCTGGCTGATTGCATCATTGTCTCTGCAGATATGCAGACATTCACAAGTTTATTCAGGGCTCCTCTCTGCTCTGTGGAACAAAACCCAGCCCAGGGTCAATGCAGATGCCAGCTCCTGTAGCTGAAGCTCCCCAGAACTATTTGCAAACATCTGATGACAGCACGCACCTTGAAATCTAAGCTGGACAGACTTGACTGAGGCAGATGGGCAAGATTTTCTAAAGCATATTCTTTCCCATCAAGCTGACCAAACAGCTCATGAAGCTCTCACCCAGGGCGGTGATGCACGAAGGGCTCACAAAGCAGGTGTCTGTCCAGTTCATAGCACAGAGGAATGATGGCGAAACAGGATTTCTACTTGAACCTGTCACTAATACCTAAATATCGATCATTACCAAGAAGAGGATCATTCCTCCCCTCCAATGAAAATAAAATTAGGAAAATAAAATTCTCGGGTGTCCAGAGAATGCTGAACATTAAAGTTCTGGACTTTCAGTTGCATTATTTCAATGGCAGTGAAATTTTCCTGGTAGATAAAGGCTCATACAGTCTCCAAGAATCTTTGTGAACTTAAGAATAAGGTTGAATTATGATTTTTAACTTGAGATCAATACCTCTGAATATTATACTGAGAGTTTTATCCAAAGCCACTAAGCAAAATCAGTCCCTACAATTACTGTTTCTTTCATTCGTCTCAAATCACTGACAAATTGCTCTAATGCATTCTCTTCAACCAAGGTATTTTCTTAATTCATCAATGGTAAGAGGTTAAGGCACTGCACCATAACATGGTTTCAGAAGGTCGCGGCTGCATCCCTCACTAGAGATGAGTCTTCTTTTTCAGTACAGAAAAAGTAGAGCCTTGAGAGGCCTAGGCTAAAGCATCTTAAATACTCAAGTATACAGGAATCCTCTAGGTAGCTTATTAAAATACAGGCTCTGGTTCAATAGATCTGGGTGGGGCCTGAGATTCTGTATTTTTCTCTAGTCTTTTTCCATGGGGAAAGGATACTGGTAGTTAGTGGGCCCCACTGGATAGTGATGATCCAGGGGCTAAGAGGAGGAGCGCATCCTAAATTATAGTGACCAGGGAAGGTTGGACAGAACTGGTGAGGCCGAGAGAGGGAGGGCGGGCACTGAAATATAAGATGTTTAACTCCTAGAGAGCAGATGGGTGTGGGGCGCAGTAGGACAAGATGGCGCCGGAGGAGAGAGGAGCTAGGTCCGCCATTACAAGATGGCGCCCGAGGAATGAGGGGGCGGAGCTTTGAGAGCGGGTAAACAGGATAGCCAAAGCCCGTGATGTTCACGTGTACAGAGGCTTTGGAGCTCGTGCGTGCGTGATCACTAAGACCATTGGTCGAGCCCAGTTTGACCTTTACCCTGATTGGAGCAGCCCAATAGCACAGTATGAGGATTGGTGGAAACATTGTATATAAGCAGAACAATAAAGAGGTTGGGGAGACCAGACCATTTTGAAGTTCACCTCTGGGTCGCGTCTCTTTCCTGCTGGACGGGGAACCGCGCGCGACAGATGGGGACTGTGATATTGTTATCTATAATGAGAAATACATATTTGGTCTCCCTCCTTGTCCTGGCACAGAGCTCTTAAAACCCTTGGAGTTGCCTAAGTGTTGAGAGTCTCCAGTGTCTTTTATTATGTTAATGAGGTAGTTGGGGGGGGGGAAGCCACCAGGTAATGTGAGGTTAGAGGCTGGTTGCCAGGGAAACCAACCACATGACTAGAGGGTGGGAACATTTGGTGCTATCCCCCTATACACACCTCCCAAGAGGTGAAGATTGAATTCAATCAATGACCAATGATTAACAATCATGCCTACTAAGGAAGCTTCCAAAAATTCCAAAAGGTTCAGAGCATCTCTTGTTGAACAACTGGAGATTCAGGGGGAGTGATATGCTCAGAGAGCATAGACTCTCCACACCCTTCCCATATACCTTGCTCTGTGCATCTTTCACCTGACTCTTTCTGTATCTTCTTATAATAAACAGGTAATCTACTTAGTAAAATGTTTCTCTGAGTTTTATGAGATGCTCTAGCAAATGAATCGAACCAAGGAGGGAGTCATTGGAACCTATTTGCAGTAGGTCTGTCAGAAACACAGGTGACTATGTGGCCTTGCAGTTGGCATCTGAGATGGGAGGTGGGGGGGTGAGTCTGGTGGGACCGAGTCCCTAACCTGTGGAGTCATACTATCTCCACGAATTGAGTTGCTTTGCAGACCCCAGCTGGTGTCAGAGAAACTCTTGGCTATGAGGTGGAAGAAATTCACACATAGGAATTAGAAACAGAATTGTAAGGACCTACTTGAAAAAGTGAACACCTGAGCAAAGGCTCGGACAAGGAGAATGCCAGAAACATTCTGGGCTCTGTAGATTCTGTTTGGAGTTTTTGGCATGAGGAAAGGGAGATGTTGAAAAAAGGCAGTGAGGTCTAAAAGGGGTTGACTAGGTGACAACTTGGTCCTTTTAATAATAGTGACTCGTCAGTGTCATCAAGGGACAAGAGGGTGTGATGCCTCTATTTCCTCTCTCATGCTCTCCAAGGCCTCCCAATGAATGCAAAATAGGCACCTGCTTTGGAAACACAGCTTCTCTCAGACTTTGTCTCTCTGTCCCTCCTGTATATTTTGAGAGCCTCTCTCAGGGCTTCACAGGCAGAATTTATAGCCAGGGCACCACATTGCAATCCCTGAAGGAGGGAAGGCTTGCCGCAGACAAGAGAAGTCTCTCAGTCCCACTCTGGAACACCCCACCACAGTGTGGTGGAGACAGAGCTGCTCTTACCTTCCTTTGTTAAAAGTATGTTATGGGTCTGATTACGACTGAGGCAGAGTTCGATGTAACAACAAAGCGGTGATTTATTGCTAGCTCGAGCTAGGGTCCAAATCAGCCCGGTGTACCGACACAGCGGTCCTGTGGGCAAAATGAGGACCCTGAGTACAGAATTGGGTCAGCTTATAAAGGCAATGGAATTCAGCAAGTCCTAGTGAACTTGGCAAGACATCAAGGATGAGGGGGTCATGGAGCAGATGGTCTGTGCTGTTATCTTTACGAGTCCCTGGAATCCTCGCCCCAGGCAGGGGGAGTTCTATCTCAAGGTTGCTGGCCTTGAGACTTTTACGGCTACTGGCAGCCTGGCGCCTTGCTGTCACCAATGTTGGTTTTAACCTTTGTCAGTGGCCAAACATTCTGAACAGTTTTTAGCATTCTTACTTTTACACCTTTCCCTCTGCCCATCTCCTTATTCAGAAGCTAAATAAGCCCTGTCAGCAAAAGTCTGATTCCCAGGTTCCCCACTGCTCTGAAGAGTCCATCACACACCCGTTTAGGCCACATCCACAGGAGCCCTGGACAGTAACTCTTTTCAAAGATAACCCCACCTAAGGATCCCCGGGGCCAGTTCCTCAGATGCAACTCAGGCCTCCGCCTTGCCTTGAGGCTTTGTTTACTAGTCTGTTAAACTGCAAGTTCCCCTGGGAAGAGGTCTATTTAAAGGACTTAACACCCTTTTCACCTTAAATACATTTTAGAATCTTTTCTCATAGTAGTCTTGATGGAAAATGAACAGAAATTGGAGGTACACACACACTACTGAAGAAAAAAAAAAAGTCCTGGAGAAAGGCATTTGGGGAGAAGGCAAAGGAAAAAGAGGTCTTCCAGTGGTCCTGGTCCTGTTTGCTGCAGGTTTGCCATCATCTCTGGGAGGATGGGGCTGTCAGGGCTCTTGGTTTGAAAGCAACAATTTAACTCACTGTGCTAAGCTCAGCAGGAAAGGAGTTTATTGGAAAATTGTTGGCGAGAAGACCAGAGATAGTCTGGGAAGCTGAGTACACCGCCAAGGGCCAACCACAGGGGCCGGATGCCAGCTCTGCAGAGACTCAGGAAGTCCACAAAGCCTTGCGCAGATCCTGCCCCACCAATGCCACCACCCAGAACATGGCACAGGAGAGAACTCCCCCCACTCCCACCCCCACCCCCACCCCCACCCCCGGCAGTGGAAGGCGTGTTAAGTGCTAGGCAGTAGCCCAGTGGCAAATATTTTCTACAGGAGGAAGGTCAGTTTCTTAGCTACAATTGAAAGGAGTTTTGCTGAAAAAAATTTTCCCTCCTACCAAATCAAATGAGTTTTCACCTCCCTGTTCCTATAGAAGGCAGTGGAGACGGCAGAGAGATTAAATCAGGTAGACTTGAGCTCAAATCCTGACTCAGTTATTTACTGGCTGCATGACAAGAGCCAAATGATTTAACGAGTCAGGACCTCAGTTTTCCCATCCATAAAATGGGGCTTAGTTTGAGGGAGTTTAAACTATAGAACAACGGGTCCAGAGTAGGAATTCAGTAAATGCTTTCTTTTTCCTTCCACCACCAGCGTTCCCAGTGTCACTAATCCATCACATCCTAGCAGGGAGCTCAGTAAGCACCGGCTCTCTGTGTTACCAGGCAAAGAATTTAAAATAGACATTGGGTTAGACTCTGTCTCACTGGTTCTGAGTCCAGCCACCCGTTCAACAAATGCAAACAAAAGGACCTTTGGTATAGGAAAAAAAAGAATATAAAATTATTGTAATCAGCAAGGTAGAGCATGAGGGAGAACTGACAGGGCAGAGGAAAGGGAGAAGGTCGAGTTACCCACTGATGGTGTGAGGTCACAGGAGCTGACAGGGTGCAGCAACACCCGGGGCAAAGTCTTCCAAGCCCTCCCACTGATGGGGAGGTGAGGTGTGGCAAAGGCCTGTTGCTGTTGGAAGTCAGGGGATGGAATTTGCTCCTGGGCTGTGCTGTTCTGCTCATCGCCATGTCCTGGATGAGGTTTGCACCCAGCCAGGGAGACCTCCCAAGCTGCCCCAAGGGTCCTGGGGTACAGGGTCACCCCAACATCCAGTGGCAGGAACGTCTTCGTGAGATAGAAGTGAGGAGACTGAGCCCACATTAGCATTTCTGCAACAGGGGAGGACTGGAATCTTTGATTTGGACTCCAGTGGCACACAGGTGGACTGTGTAATAACTGACACACTCCCAGGGACATGCCAGAGGCAGGGACACTCTCCTCCCAGCTAACTACCCATCTGCGAGGTCCAGACGGCCGAGGAGACATCAGTCCAAGTCGAGCAGCCCTGAATAGCTGACCGTACGAAACTGACCATGAGAAAGGAAGAGATGAGGGCCAGACATGTGATTTTCCCCAGTCCCGCATTCCTAGTTCTTTAGACCAAACACAACATCTATTTATTCATTTCTCAATCCAGAAAATCCGTTCTCTTCCCAAAGGGAAGAAATAGAGGCAACTCAAAGAAAAAGGGCCCCCTTTCACATTTTCTTTATAAGACTAAAGTCTGCTTCATGGGTGCTGTGGGGAGAACAATGATGTAAGAAAATAAATTAAAAATAAAATTAAAAAAAATTAAAAAGACTAAAGTTTGAACACTAACATCTGCAAATAAGACCCAGGATAGCCCCTGAAAGTGCTTCCCAGGTGCAATATATCTGCAGGAAAAACTGTATCCAAGGCAATCTTTTTCTGCTTGCCTCGTGTTTGAGAATGTGGTGGTTAACCCCCAGCATTGAAGTTAGGTGAGTATTTATTTATACAGTTTTTAATGGTCCTGATTTCAAATATTCCATTCTATTGCCCCCACAAACAAATATTTACCCAGGTTGTACATTTGAATTTAGAAAATGCGGCAGGACAAACACAGGCTCACTGTGCTTAACGGATGAGCCTAAAAAGACTCTTGTGGCATCTCGGGGTCCTTCAGACGCTTTGAAAGTGTGGCTTTCCTTGCAGAGGTCCAGAAGTATTGGTCTTTAAATACACACACTGTCCAAGGGCGTGTCAGGAGTTACAAGACCCCACACAAATTTCCCAACAGAGGGGTAAATCTGGAACATTTAGGAGCAGCTTTCCTCTTGGGTTTTGTTTTTTTTTTTTTTTTTTTCATTTTAAATTCCTTTATCCAGGCCGCTGGGTCCTGTCATGGGAATAAGAGAAAGGCTGCGAGGATGTAGTTGAGCCAAGTAGCAGCTTGGAAACCCCTCTACACTTTGAGAAAGCAAGGTTCAAATGTTCAAATCCCAGCAGGCCTGACAGCCGTTCAGCCCCCACAGCATGGATAAGGATTAGCTGTTGGGGCATCCTACTGACTACAGAGGCTCCTTGCAAGATTCAGTTCTCATATCTGAACAGGCAGTAAATATTGTTGCCTGTTCCTTTGAGAAGACAGTCCTTTAGCAAAACAATAGACAAGCACACATCAGTTTACTGTTACCTTTCAAGAACTATTTGCTTATGACTTCTGTTTTTGCCTTCTTGTATAAATTATTTAGCTTTCATTTGAAATATCATCTAGAATTTCTTTAAGAATTTATGAAGGGACTCCCTGGTGGCGCAACGGTTGAGCGCTGCGCTGTGGAGCTGTCGGCAGCGTCAATGCCCCGGCCAGGGAGATTCCCGCATGGCACAGCAGACCTCTCCTGCCTCACCCGCTGCTCCCCTCAGCAGTGTATTTCTGATCTGCCCGTTCTGCTCCCCACTCTGTCTCTGGTGAACCCTCTCGCCGCCCCCCCGCCTCTGGCCTGTACCCCAGCTTTTATGTATAAATAAATAAATCTTTAAAAAAATTTATGAAGATGCTGTCTTCAGGTAGATTTACCAGCAATAATAACAGAAGCAAAATAAAGTGATTAGCAATCCCTCAAGCGGGGTCTAAAGCTCTCTCTCCCCACACCTAGGAGTTTTCATCATAAGTATTTCACCATCCTAGCCAAGCCAAGCCAGTGGTTGCTTAGTAACCCTCCCTACCAATGATTCAGGCTCGCTCCCAATTGCCTTGTAAGAAGACAGTGCCTTGGTGCCTTCTATTTCTTTTCTTCCAGATGTAATAAGAAACGATTTTTTTAAAAGGTCACCCGTAAGAAATATACTTTCATGTATAAGCACAGCATCTCACTAGCATGCTACCAGATTGGGAGATATACAAAAATTAGTCTTGTGCTTCAAACAGTGGTTCTCAAACTTCTGGGGAGGGGGAGCCAAGGAGGAGGGGAGGAGGTGGAAAGGAGAAGAGGGGTGTCTGGGCCCTATTTGTTTCAAAGAGCCAAAGCTCTATTTGCCAGTGCCAATCAAATCAGATCAATGCCTGACCTGTCACACGTAGCCTGAAGAGATTTCTTAATGTTTAATGATAACCACAGACCCAGGCACGTACAGGCTCCCAGAGAGCCCGCATCAGCTCAGGTGTCTGCGGGCTGCTGCACAGACGGGCTCTGCTGATAAGATTTGGGTTGTAGCTCCCAGGAGAGGCATTCTACAAGCTGATGAACATTCGAGAACAAGCCAAGCCACAACAAGGGAAATGAGTCTGTATCTCGTTTTCTCGGAAGCTGGGATTTCACTTAGCTAATAATGCTCTCTCTGCCATGGCGGGGCTGTGAGCCAATGAAGTTCATTGCAATAACCACTGTTATGACCTTTCCTTCTCTGGAGACTTCAGGGGTTCGGGGAGCCCTCTCTCTGGAGTAACTTAAAGTGCAGATCTGCATGTATGTGACTTGAAATTCTGTGACCTTCAGAGAGAATAGGGCAGTTTTCTGCGATGGCTTAGAATAGTTCTCCCTCCTGTAGCACTGGACCAGCTAGGTCCACATCATTGAAGGCAACTTCTCTAAGCACACACAAACCGAAATAGAAAATGTGACGAAAGACCATAAAGGCAGAAAACACCCTAGACCTTGAGGGAATTTCTGCTCCCAAGTTAATATCTCTTGGACATAGAAAGCAAACTGATAAAAATTTGCTAACAAAAACAAAGGAGGGTCTTAGAAAACACGTGTCATCTTCAGTTGGGACTATCCATGGAACAGACACAAGATTCGTGTCCCAAGTAGAAGCAGCTCTTGTCCTCACTGACATCTTCATAAATCACAGAAAGCAGAGTTCTGTGGAAGAGCCAAGTAATAATGTCCACATTCTCATAAGTCTGTTCAGAGAAGATCTGGACTTCACGGTCACACATTCAGAAGCCCTTGGCTACCAGCCTATCCTCACATCAAGGACAAACCTGAACTCTGGAGGTTTCCATTTGGCACAACAGATATAAAGCTTTAAAAAGGTAATGAGTAACACTTGGTGCAAGTAACACTTTTATAAGCATCATTACTGGCTTTTTCACAACTATGAAGAAAGGAAGACTGACAAGTAGAAGGCTGTCTATCAATATGCAGAAGGATGGGCTTTGGGCTCCCACAGAAGGAGCTTGAGACCTCGGTCCACCCCCTCCAGCGACGAGGCCTCAGCAAAAGTTGCTTAACTCCTCCAACCTTAGTTTCCTCGTCTGTAAAGTGAGAAGGGTAAGATTATCTCCCACCTCAGGTTGCAGGGAAGATCAAATTCAAAGAGACGTGCTGGCACACAGCCCCCACAGGACGGAGCTCAGTCAGTGTCAGCGGTCACCAGCCCTTTAAGGGAGATGACGCCTGAATCAAAATTCCCAAGTCATTGGAAAGTTGGTAATTACAAGAAAACAAGCAGAAGCCTAAAGATGGTGGTAGTATGCTGCCTGCTATCTCTTCTGAAAATAAAATGCATTGGGAACCTAGTTATTTATTGAGCATCTGAACTGCATGCCCACGACTGGCTTTGACATTATTGAGGGTATCAAATATGGTCGTTGCCTTATAAGAGTCTACAGTCTAACTGTGTAGGTAAAACCATACAATCGTCCTAAGTGTATAAACAAAGAAAAAAAAACCTAAAACCAAATGGTACCACCAGTGAAGAAAGAATAAAAGAAATGAGATTAAACTTGGCAAAAGCTTGCTGAAGATGGTAGGTGGGGAAAGTGCTTTTTCTTACTTCACTATCATTCCAGCTGAGCTGTCATTGATCATAAATAGAATCATCCCTTACATACACTCTCATCACCTTTCCTCTTTTCTGCCTTCTTTATACTCACGTAGAAAAAACAAGCTCTGTAAAGATCCAACCTTCCACCTACTCTTTATCTGTACCAAAGCATTTGAATGTTGCTGGAAGAACACATACTGCCAGGCTCCTCTGTCTCAGTTTAAATATATAACTAATAATCTCAAGAGGACTCGCCACCCAGGCAATCCTACCACATTCCACAACAGTCACTCTCTCATTCATCTGAACGAACATCTAACATTTGAACACTGAACTTGACTTGTCACCTCTTCCAGAAAGTCCTCCTGCCCCCTTCCCTGGATCTCTGTGGACAACCGAAGGCTGAATGAAGTGCTTCTTAGGGCTCTTAAAATATTCAGTCCGTATTAATGCACTTACTATCTTGGGTTGTAATGATTGACAGTGAGATTCCAGAGGGCAGAGTCCAGGTGCTCTTCCAGTGTGCATCACAGAGCAGGTACTCAGTAAATGTTTGATGAATGAATGAACCAACAAAAAAAAATGAAAGGAAAGGAAAAGGCATCAAATAATCAGGTGGCTTGCAACATTATTTTCTTTTTTTTTAATTATTTTTTAAATATTTATGCATACAAGCTGGGGTACAGGCCAGAGGTGTGGGGCGGCCAGAGAGTTCACCAGAAACAGAGTGGGGAGCAGAACAGGCAGATCTGAAATACACTGCTGAGGGGAGCAGCGGGAGAGGCAGGAGAGGTCTGCCACGCCAGGTGGGAATCACGCCGAACTAGCGTCGCTGCTGCCGACAGCCCTACAGCGCAGCGCTGCGCCACCAAGGAGGCCCAGTTATGATATTTTCTTTAACCTCTGAACCACTTGTTCGCTAAAGAATAGAAGCCAGAGTGAGGGATCAAGGACCTGAGTGTGAAGGACAAACACCCTGAGACAGCCTTTGGAAAGCAGTGTACATGCAATTGCTTACATCAGTAAAGATTTCACTTGGAGATGTTCTCATGTCTGCACTCATGAGTCTTTTTTTTAAGATTTATTTATTTATGCATACAAGGGCTGGGGTGCAGGCCAGAGGTATGTGGGGGGGCGGGGCAGTGAGAGGATTCACCAGTGACAGAGTGGGGAGCAGAATAAGAAAATTAACTGAAGGATACTGTTGAGGGGAGCTGCACGTGAGACAGGAGAGGTCTGCTCTGACATTTGGGTCAGCTCCCTGGTGGGGGAATCAAACCCCTGCTGCAGTGGCTGCGGATAGCTTCATAGTGCTGAGATTTAACCCTTGCACCTCCAGGGAGGCCCTAGAGTCATGAATCGTAAGAGAGGATGTAGTTGCAAGGTCATTTAATTTCATGCTTTGAACTTGTCCAGCCCAACTTATTTTCAGAGCAATATTGTTTGCTACTTTGGCCAAATTTTTATTATATAAATTATTTTGATCAGAAATTGTTTGGACCATGAAGACACTGAAAAATATTCTCCTTAAGAGAAACCAATAAAAAATGTTCACTTTGATACATTTTTTAGACTTGAAAATTTAAAACAGAACTAGAGGGAATGGAGAGATGTGTGAGCCCAAGTGAGGAAATCAAGGCTTCTAGGCTCCTGTGTGTGCTGGTGCAAACCACTGAACTTGACTGAGTTTTCATGCCAGACAATGGAGGTCATTATGCCTCCACCCCCATCCCCACACCTGCCCGACAGTGTGAGCTAATGCTGGTAACGGCACTGTGTTCCCTGGAGAGTGTATATGAGCAAAATGACACTGTTGTAAATATTCCAGCAACAGTGAGAATATTACAATTACAATCTCTTTTTGTAATTTTTTAAAAACTGTAAACCACAAGATTTGGCACAGCCAAGTTGGAAGAAATGTAAATGATCATCCTAATTCTTGCAGGATAAGTGGGCACTTCAGGATTTGGGGGCTGCTTTTTACCAGAAAGAAAGCAAAATGCAAAAATACAAACTACGCAGCTTCTCTGAGCCAAACCTTTAAGTTCTCCATGGTAAACATTTATTCAGTCAAAAACACATACATGTATTCAACACCTACTAAGTGCCAGGCACAACACTGGGCTCAAGGAAGAGAGATCGACAGGATGAGTTGGTGGTACCTGGTCTAGAGTCACTTGCGTGTCATGGGGAGGGAGACACACTTATAAACAAAGCACCACCCACATACTATGCTCACATGAATGCCATCTGCCAATATATCTAGTTGCCCTTCCAGGCAAGTATGAACTGGCTTAGTAGTAAATGTTAGCAAAAATAATAAGGGCAGATGAATTTAAGTGCCAGTGTGAGATTCTAAAGATTTCATCAGATATCTCTTGGTGATTGTAGAAATCTGAGTTGAAATTAAGTGCACCACTGAGCCAACACAGAAGGAGAAGACCCCCAAACCCACAGCAGACTTTGCATCAAGAAATATATCATTGTCATTTCAGACATGTAAATATTTAAGGTCTGTTGTTATACACCTATCCTGACTAATTCAGACATCCACTGCATGCTTCAAGAGTAGAGAGGGAACTTGATGACAGAAAACAGTGGAGGTGACATTTGAGTTGAGTGAAAGAACCTGAGGCAATGGCAAGCAGGCTGGCATATGCATCCCTATACCTGGAGGTGTATATAAGTGATGTGAGTTTTCATTTTTAAAGAGATCTAGGCTAAAGAGCTTGGTTCCTATGAACTAGTATTTTCCAAAGTGTGGCTGAAGACATGACTATTTATGCCAACAGATTTGGATGGTTCTCTACAAGAGAGAAATAAAGGCTAATTGTATAATGAAAGATATTATTCTCTTAAATGTTTTCTTTTAATACTTCAAGAAGGAAGTCCTTGCAGTTAGAATAACTGCCCAAGTCCTGTAGTGACCTGCAAGGAAAGCCTACAACTTCAGCTCATTTAGTCCTCTTCCTTCGTGCAATCTACTGGAGCCACATCAACCTCCTTGCTTTTCGTTGAACCCCAGGACCTTTGCACTTTCCATGCTCTTTGCCTGGAATGCTCTTCCCAGGATACCTCATGGCTCAAACTCTCACTTCCTTTGAATCTTCATTCACATTTCATCTTCCCAATGATGCCCTCCCTGATGTCAGCTACATGAAATTTTAACCCCTTCTCAAATTAATACCCCTCAAAAGCACTTATCACCAATGAATATAATATAAAACTTTTTAACTTATTTAGTATTTGTCTCTTCCTCACTGTATTATAAACTTCTCAAAGTCAGGGATTTTTGACATTTTGCTCACTACTGGATTCTCAGTTCTTAAAATGAATAGCAGGTGTTGAAAAAAATATTTGCTGAACGAATGAACTCCTATCTAAAATGTATTCCTACTTTTATCAAACAGAGACTTGGCATCTGGTGTAGAAGTGTTGGAGGCATCAATATCTAGTTAGAATATAAAATTATATTTGTCAAAGGACAATTTTTTAGAAGATGAAATTATTGCTTTCATACAAACATAAGATGAACTGGTGAGAAAGATTTTATTTAACTAATTAATTAAGGAATTAATCATGTTATAACCAGTTCAAAGGAGAACTGGATTAGCAGTATGGTAGGAACATTTTTGCAAGTGACTTGATTTGCTTTTGTGTCTTCTAATTCCTTTGGGATGTTTTGAACTACCCAAGGGAAGTGATGTACATAGTATTCCAGACCTCTACATGGTTACTTAAAATACCTTATTTGCTAAGTGGAGGAGAAACCACTCAAGGAAGCCACTAAGCTCTTAAATTCTCTTGTTTTTATAACTTGAAAAGAATGCTGTTAGATTTAGATTTGCCTTTTGCATGTTTAAGGATCTATTGACTTCTTTATACCTTTTGAGAAAACTCAATTCAATAGCCTATGGCAAGTTCCCCAAGATCCTATTCTGTATCCGTGCCAACTACACTTTTGTTGCTTAAAGCAAGGGCACCACATAGAAGCTTCCAGAAATAAAGACTCTGCCTTCACCCTGACCTCTTCAATTAAAACATGCATTTAAACAAGATTCTCTATACACCTCCCACCTCTGGCCATTACCCCAGTTCTTTTATGCATAAATATGTAAATAAATCTTTAAACAAATGCATATTAAATTTGAGGAGCAGTTGACTATACTTTCTTATATCTTTCTTTAAATTGATTTTCTAAAATGCATATGTTTATGTTTAAAGGAAACTATATCACTAAGGTGAATGGAACACCATGACAATTTCTGTAAGAGGATATTCTCCATAAAATTAAGTACAACAAAAATAAAACAATGTCAGGAAAAATTGTGATTGACTTTGAAATGGGTAAGAAGTTTACAGGGTTCCTTGTCTATGGCACCTATCTGTGTTATTTCAGGTTTCATTGTCTTGGAGCAATTTCCCACACTGTAAGTCGTAGAAAACCGAAGTATAAAAACATTTATGTAGCACACAGAATTCTTGTCAATAGGGAGGCAATAAATTTTATCTAATTAATGGATTTGATTATTGCCCTGTAGACATCTAATTGCAAATTCAACCCTGCATCCTTATCTGTCTCTCTGTTTGTATTATTTGAATTCTCTTTTGATAAAAACTTAGAAAGTTTCCATACTCCTGTTTATAGTTAACCCCTACTTCCATTCGCAATCTCACACAACACTACACCTTCTCTATAAATTTCATATAAATTGAATCATACAATATGAAACCTTTTGTGTCTAACAGTGTCATTCAATGGTCTAAGTATTTTATTTTTGTTGCTGTTGTTTATTTTTGTCTGCAGGTATCCAACTTTTCCAGCACTATCTTTAAAAAGACTATTCTTAATCCCTTTATTAAAGAAAATCCTTTGATCACTTGCACCTTTTTCAAAAATCAATTGACCATTAATGTGTGGTTGATTTCTGGACTTCAGTGTCCACCACTGACTATATATCTCACCTATGCAAAGACCCCATGTATTTGATTGCTGTAGCTTTACAATGAGTTTGAAATTTAATAGTATAAGTCCTCCAACTTTGTTGTATTTCAAGACTGTTCAGGCAATTTAGGTCCATTGCATTTCCACGAGTTTTGGAAAGAGTAGACTTTTTTTTTTTTTTTAGGACTACAGTTCTTATCTTATGGAAACAATTCTGCATTTCTTCCATTTTTTTTTTTCAGGTCAGAATTCCATCTGACTTGTACGAGAAAGATTGTCAATACTTTAAAATGTATATAGGCTATGCCTAGGGTATAATGAGCAATAAAGAAATAAAGCTCTCCTCTCCCTTCTACACCCACATTGCATTATCCACTAGAAGCTAGAAATCAGAACAACAGAGGTTTAGATACTGCCTATAAAACTCACCAAGTGGATGATCTGAAGCAAAATAGAAATTAAGCAAAATATCTGTAAAATAAAGATAATAAAATCTACCTCAACACTCTTAATGTGTCACATACATAAAAAGGTTTAATAAATATTTTATGGACTAATGAATAAGCAAACAAAGAGTTGGTGACTATGCAAGCTTTATGACAGAATGAACCAATAAATACTCAGTGGCTTCACAATTAAGGAAACACTAAGAAGAAGAAATAGTCTCCTGGTTATTCACAGACATTCCTGCCAGGAAATGTCTGATTCTGTCGACTTCTGGTGATAGGTAGAAAGGATATTCAACACTCCTTCCACAGGAAGGATTTTTCAGAATTCCAGGATCATTTTCTCTTTTTTGTGATCCACAGTATCCTTATTGCTCAGTGCAATCTTTAGTCTTAAACAAGAGAAAGCAAATTGAATTTCGGATACACAATGAGCAATTTTTTATTACAAGTATATCCCATAAAATATTTGGGACATACTTATACTAAAAAATTAGTCATTGTGAATCTGAAATTTAAAGTTAATTGCATGTCCTGTATTTTATTTGCCCCACACTTTAGAAGGCTTTATATAATATAAACACACTTAATAAAAACAAACAAAATACAGTAAATAAATACATGGCACTTCTATCATTGTTTTGAAGCTCTGATGTTCATCAGTGTTGTAGCATAACCAGTAAACCATAAACATCCTCTTTCATAACTAAATCATTCTCATAGTGGCACCACTCGGTAGACACCATCTCTTGTCCACTACTCTTGCTCTTTTGCCCTTGACATAAGACAATTGTGACCAAATATTTATGGGCTGGACCATTACCAAGGTCAGAGGTAAACACTGCCACAAAGTGCTAGCAATTTTTGTGTGACAGAAGCATAAAAGTAAAAGACAAATAAATTAACCTGCCAAGAACTTCCTTCAGAGAGCATGAATGACACAGACCCTTGCAAAATTCAATAGTGGTTCACAGAGATGCCAGATGATTACCTTGTGCTCTAGTACATAGTTCTAAAGGAGCTAAGAAATTAACAGGGCAGCCACAACATGGTGCAGAAAAACAGTTTACACTATTAAACAACTAATACAGCTCAAGTTCGTGTACTTTAAATATGCACATGATCTGCATTAAACATGACCATGATTCTTCATATTGGCAACTAGAGAGACATTTAGTGCCAGAAATACAAATAGATTTATTTTTATAAAATATTTTTGGTAATGGCATGAGAATTTCTTTTATGATTTTTTTTTTTGTCTTTCTGGTTTTATTGAGAAATAACTGGGATATACATCATGGTATAAGTTTAAGGTGTAGGGCATGATGGTTTGATTTATATATATATATTTATATTATGTAGTGAGAAGATGACTACAATAGATTCAGCTAATATTCATCTTTTGCTATAGATACATTGAAAGAAAAAGAAAGAAAAGGAAAAACATTTTCCTTGTGTGATGAACTCTTAAGATTTTCTCTTTTAGCAACTTTCCTTCCTGTCAGACAGCAGTGTTGTAATCATATGTCGTACATTACATTCTTGGTGCTATTTTACTTACAACTGGAAGTTTGTACCTTTTGACTACCTTCTTCAATATTTAATAAGATGCAAATTTTCAAAAATTAAATGAAAAACTCACCTCTATTTAAATAATTTTCTTTAAAAGTTTGATATTTATTCATTATAATCTGTAGTTTGCCTCTTAAATTGAAAAGGCAATTTTGACTATTTTTAGAAGAAAGTAATTATTTGGAAATACATGTAAAATAAGTTTTCACATTTATTATCTTTTTAAATTAAAGTGTCATACTTTGCTACTTTCAAGTAATTACAGTGTAATTTTATTCTTTTATATCAGCTTTACCAATTGAGTTCAAATGATACAAAAATATTGATTATAAGAATGAGCTTAAATAAGGCAAGAAAAATAAATTATATGTAATAATCATGTAACATTCTATTATTTAGGTCTCTACTATTTATCCACACATTGCCAGCTCATGAAAAATAGCTCCAGACATATACAGTGATAATTAAATTGCCATCTTTATTATGCCAACTATTAGCCAAGCAAAAACTATAGCTTTACTCATAATTTTTAAATATTGTTACTGGTTTACTTAGTAGATAGAAATAATATTTTTTTAATTGGGGTAACATTAGTTTATAACACTGTCTAGATTTCAGGTGTACAGTTTCTCATCTCAGCAATTGTATGTTTTACACCACAACCAACACCAAATGTCCAATCACCATCCACCACCAATCTAGTCCCTCCCCCTCTCCTTCCCCTTTGATAACACGATTTTGTTGACAAAGTTTAAGGATTTGTTTTTACTTTGTTGTGTTCATTTGATTGCTTTGGCTTTTCTTTTTATATACCACAAATACATGAAATCATATGGTATTTGTCTTTCTCCTTTTGACTCATTTTACTGAACATAATTCCCTCAAGGTCCATCCATGCTGTCAAAGATGCCATCTTTATTTATGGCCCAGTAGCACTTCATCGTATATATGTACCACCTCTTAATCCATTCACCCTCTATCCACATGTATTTGATTTACCAGTTTGCTAGTGCCACTGAATTTTTAGTACATAGCTATGAACTGTGCTTCTATGTTAGAACCCTTGCTCCCAGTTGGCAGCTGGGCAGATCAGGCCTGCCGCGGCAGTTCAAATAATCCAAGTGAGAGAGGTAGTAGTCACAATGCTTTGCCTTTCTTGAAGAGAGAGAAAGAGAGACAGCTAAATCTGGCCCCTTATGAGACCAAAGACCTCTCACAGTTGTGCTGAAGAAGCAATGTCAAGGTTAGCCCCTGAGCTGGAGATATCAGAACTGCAGGTTTAGAGCCAGCTGGGTCCTGGGGTGCTCAAAGAGGCAGGTCTTGGCTTAGGGTGGGATCCCTCTTGGTAATATTCAGAAGGCTGTGATCCCATGGCACCTGAGAAGTTAGGATGGCAAGGTCCTGCAAATGCAGAAATCCTGACTGACAACACACCTAGTGTTGGGACAGGGCAAGTGATTCTAAGGACAGATGGAAAGCTGTGACAAATCACTAAAATAGGCAAATAAGTGCACGATAGAGCAAACTGTGGCGTGATAATGGTCCAGAGGAGTTTGCTTCATACAACTGCCTAGCTGGTATCCTTGACTGGTTCCATATTACTCAATTGGTGACACTCTCAATTGCCCACTCCGCCTGCTAATATTTGCCAATATCCCTTCTTCCAGGAGCGATTCTTTACCTCCACCAGGAAGCCAACAGCTGGGGCTCACTCCATCCTGTCCTATACTCCCACCTTCCCAGCTTCATCTCCCTGCCCCCACTCCTTGCCAGGGGTCCCACTTAACCCTGAGGAATACCAGAAGATTTGCAAGTGCTCCCCGGGCTATTTCACAGCCACATGCTGTTCCTTCCCCAATTTGTCGTCACCTTTCTGTTTCTGGTGAGCAGGCCCTCATAGACTTTCAGGGCCCAGCACACTCACTGCTATCCCAGAGTAGGACCCTGGCGTTCCCAAGGCTCCAGGGGCAAGGCAGACTTCTTGTCTACCGCCAACCTTTAGTACAGAGCTGATTCCTTGTTGAAGTGCCTGTCCCAATAAGCTGGGAGTGTTTGAGGTTCGAGAAACCTTTCATCTCTTGTTTTTAGCACCTGGCATCATGCCTGGCACATAATCGACACTCAGTAAATGTTTATTGCCCGAATTGAACATAACCTCACTTGAGCTTCACAGCACTAAGTAGAAACTGACAAATTGTTATCTCCTTATTTATGTAGGTGACAAAGGTTTCCTGATCTTAGTGTGGTCTTCAGACTTCTTAGGCCACACAGAGGACTTTCTACTAAATTATAAGTGTTAAATTTTTTTTTGTAAGTGTTAAATTTATTTTTTTTAATTAAGGGGATTTCTATAGCTGTGAATTCTGTTTGAAGAGCAAAAGAACAAGTGGTTCTCACCTCTGAAGCTATGCAGCAATCGTTATACACTTTGGAATATTCTTTGGCCCATGAGAACTGTTTTGGAACCCTCCCTTTGCATAAAGTTGAGCCGCTATCATTAGTTAGGAAATAATTACACAGCACAGAGCACTCCGCTCACAAGAGTCTTTGCTTTCCTTTTTTGTAGATCAACCCTTCACAGGAAGCTGGTTTTCTTTTTTTTTTATGATTTGTTAGACTTTTTTTTAATATTTTTATTGTTATTTATGTCTTTTACATTTTGTATTCCCCTTGGGTAGTCCACCAACAATTCACCCGTGATCCAGCTCCATGGTCCCTTGTGTTCTTTTCTATTCCATTTTGTGCCCTTTTCCTCCTCCCTCCCGCTTCCCCCCCCCCCTTTCCTTATAGTCCTGTTATAAGTGAAACCATTCGATATTTTTCTCTTTCTTTCTGGGTTTTCATCCAGGTAACTGCTGCAAAATATTTACCCAGGAAAGAGAAACATTCCTCAGCCAA
This sequence comes from Scalopus aquaticus, assembly GCA_004024925.1. Lineage (NCBI taxonomy): Eukaryota > Metazoa > Chordata > Mammalia > Eulipotyphla > Talpidae > Scalopus > Scalopus aquaticus. The sequence goes on from PVIJ01000005.1 coordinate 117,613, forward strand.
TCAGAGGCTCTGTATTGTGTGACCTCACCTACCTTATTACCATTTACTACACCGGCTGGCCATGTAATTACTTCAGTATGGAACACATCCTGTTTCTGCTTGCTCAAACTCTTCCCCTGACATTTTCTCTGACTTTCCAGAAAGATGCTGGGAAGTCTCAGTCAAACACGGGAAAGAGGAGACAGACTCTTTAAGCTCCAAATCCCTGCTTCATAGCACCCATATAGAGCACAGCCTACCTAAAGTCACCGCTGAAGAGCTTGTTTAACTCCTGATTTAACTGGGAAGTCTCTGAGTTCTTCAGGGAGATACCACTGAAGGAGGCGGTGGCTTCTAGCAGGCACAGTAAATAATGCCCTGAGGGTCACACGTGCACACCTCCCCCTGAAAACCAAACCTCACAATCAAAATCAACCTCCAGGCCCTATAGGTGGAACCTTAGCAGTGATAGACAACAAAATCTCTGACGAGTTCATTTTTATCCTTTGGCACAATATAATAAACACAAAATGGGTTAGGCATTTTAAAGAGCCTGTCCCAAATACAGGCTCTGCCTCTTTATAGCAGTGTAACCTTGAGTAAGTTATTCAACTTACCCAGCTTGCTTCATCATGTGTAACACTTATTTTGTAATTTTTATTTGAGGATAATAGAATCTGCTGCAGTTTAAATAACACAGGGTGTGTAAAGTACAGAGAGCAAAAGTCTGGCACAGAGCTGGCCCATCACCACTGTTGGTCCTCTTTCCTCTCTCCCCTTCTGTCCCTGGAAAGTAAATGGGGATTATAGGGACCAGCCAGAGAATTATATCTTAGTCATCATGACGGAACCGTGAAGACGAATTCACGAAAGCAGCAGCTGTACATTCAGATTTCTCTGCGCGCCAGGCAGGAGAAGTAAATGAAGGTACCCAGTGTGTGGGCATAGGGGCTATGACAAATAGGAGAGAGCACACCCCATCCAGAGGGGACTTTGGGATTATCTGAAGCACACAATATTATTTTAAGGGAAACAAGAAATTAAGACACTTGTTTGAGAGTTCCCAATTTGTAAAACTTGACTCAAATTAAGATATAAAATAATATTTTGCCACCCAAATAAAGTAGATATCCATGGGCCACCAGTTTGCAATCCCCCTTCTTTTTAAAGATGTATTTATTTATGCATACAAGAGCCGGGGTGCAGGCCAGAGGTGTGGGGCAGTGAGAGGATTCACCAGAGACAGAGTGGGGAGCAGAACAGGCAGATCCACTGAAGTACACTGCTGAGGGGAGCAGCGGCCGAGACAGGAGAGGTCTGCTGTGCCATGTGGGAAGCTCCCCGCCCAGGGATCGAACTTGTGCTGCAGTGGCTGTGGACAGCTTCATAGACTGAGACTTAACTCCTTGAGCCACTAGGGAGGCCCTGCAACCCCTTTTTAAGGTAAAAACATAAATGGTATAACAGTATGTCATAGAATGAACTGAGAGACCAATGTAAACCCTGTGGCACTTACGTCATTTACTGTGGCCTATAATCCTGGACTCAAATCAGATCATTATTAATTCAAATAGCTGACATTTAATGAGCTCTTACTGTGTGCCTGCATTACCTCACTTAATCCTAACCATCCTATAGGCAGTTGTTACTATGATCATCATTTTACATATGAGAAAATGTGACTTAGAGAGAACTTTCCCAAGATCATCTGTTTGTTTAAAGGTGGAGCTGAGACAGTGAATGTGCACCCCAAATCTATTCCTCATTTCTATACATCTAATGTATAAGTGACCTTGAAGAGTTAAGGGACAAATCCAAGGGAGAATTCTGGCCAAAATGTTATTGCCACCAAGTCTATGTGGTAATCATGGTACCTGGCATAGACTCTTCTTTTTTCCATTTAAGATTTTATTGTTCTCCTTAAGGTTTATTTTTGCATAGAACTGGGGTGTAGGCCAGAGGTGTGGGGTGTGAGAGGATTCACCAGAGAGAGAGTGGGGAGAGAACAGGCAGATTGACTGAAGTACACTGCTGAGGGGAGCAGCGGCTGAGGCAGGAGAGGTCTGCTGCGCCATATGGGAAGCTCCCTGGCCGGGGATCAAACTAAGGGAGTCACTGTGGCCATCACAGTTATAGCACAGAGACTTAACTCCTAGGCCACCAGGGAGGCCCCTGGCACAGACTCTTAAGAGACTTCTGGAAGCAAGCAGTTTCTGCCCAGGACGTTTGATTGGAGGTATTTTCTACTGCACAAGCTCATCAGGAAGAAGGGCTCCTAAGTGTGCCCAACCAATAAACAGAGAGAAGCCTACACTTAAGAAAATTGGGCTCAATATTTGTTATGGCCTTGCAGTCCCACAGACTAACAGGATGTGGGAACAGAGACAGTCATCAGCCTGGAGCATGACACATCTCCCACACACACCTCTGGCCACACCCTGGCCTGCCTACCACCTCTCCGTCAGCTTCCGACACTCAGGTGAGGTTAGAGGGTGGGTGGTGTGATGCAACACCATGAAGCTTGATCGGTGGTGCTGTGGGTAGCTCACATCCATAAGCCTTCAATATACATTGGAAATAAAATACCACTAGTCAACTAAACCAAGTTACCATTTCCCACTCAGATACGTTAACAGTGGAAAAGTTCAATACGAAATGTTGTTAAAGATGTGCGTGAAATGAAAATTCTCATGCATGACTGGTGGGAGTATAAATCAATTAAAACAGTGGAGAATAGTTGGTGAAGATGGAAATGGGCATGACCTATGACCCAGCTATGCCATTCAAGGTGTACACATCTAGGATAAAGGCCCCTTCTGGGCACAGAGAGCTGTTTACAAGGTTTACTATAATATTCCTCAGGATGGTCCAAAATAGGGGAATTTATAAATAAATCTTTTTAAAAAATTTATTTATACATACAAGCTGGGGCACAGGCCAGAGGCGTGGGGCGGCGAGAGAGCTCACCAGAAACAGAGTGGGGAGCAGAACAGGCAGATCAGAAATACACTGCTGAGGGGAGCAGCGGGCGAGGCAGGAGAGGTCTGCCGCACCATGACTGCCGACAGTTGCACAGCGCAGCACTCAACTGCTGCGCCACCAGGGAGGCCCGGAATTCATAAATTTCATGGTATATACATACTGTGGTACGTTATGCAGCAGTTGAAATGAATGAACTAGAATCATATAAATCATCTAGAAACTGACATGAAACAAAGTCCCAGGATGATAAACAAAACATTCTCCTTCTCTACAAATGTTTTCAAAATCCACTGCTCTGATTAAGTTACCTATGCAAAGCACACAGGTTCGTGATGGTGGTGACTAGGAAGGGGAACAGAAGAGGTTTCAGCTTTCTTTGAAACATATGAGAAAACACGTATATGTTTCTTCTGGCTAGTGGGCACAGGATGTTTGCTATATTCTCTACAGCTGTTCTTACAATTTTTTTTTGTTCGAAATAAAAAGGGGAGTGATATCATGCAAAAGCACTGCACTGGAAAGCAGGCTGCCTCCTATCCCTCAGCTATGCCCTCCTGTCCCTTGGGGGCAGTCTACCCAGCCCATTCCCTGGTGGGGAACTGAGCACATGAGAAATGTGCACTTTTGTGTCTAGTCCAATTCTGAGTTCAGTTATTCATGAAAGTCAAATGTGACTGGTGATATAAAAAGGAAGAAGGTCAAGCTAGGACACACGATGTTGCCAGTCAAATGTTTTCTGACCTTAAAATACAGAGAAAACATCAAACTTTCTGACAGCTTAATATGTAAAAGAAGTGAGTGAACATGGCATAATGGGCTTTGGAATCAGACAGATCTGGACCTAAATTCCAGGGTCATATTTACTACTTGAGAATCATCTGGCAGAGTAATTTTTCTGCATCTCACTCTCCATACCCATGAAGTGTAGAAAAGACGACCTTCTTCATAAGTTGTGGTAGGGACTAAGTGAATGTTTAAGGCACGCTTTTATGCATTCCTTGGGCACAAAAACACTCACTGACACTACCATATTTCATCAACTCTAAATCACACAATGCTCCCCATTTTTAAACCTCTGAAATCAGGTCCTGTTTCCAACTAGAAATATCTTAAAATTATCATTGGTGGTATTTGTGTGTGTGTGTCATTTTTTAAGGCACACAATATAAAGGTATGTGTTCTAAGTAAGGGAATTTGAGTCTATTAGAGTAATTTGACTTTTCCCTTTCAAATAATCAAGCTAAATCAGAAACACTACTAGGCTATTACCTAATCTATACTGACAACCCTAAGAAAAGTGCTCACAAGAACTTGCCTGTTTTATTCAATCATTCCAGCCTCCTCTAAAGTATAAGGTTTGGCCCTAGACAGAATATATCCTTAAAATGAATCAGTATTCTTTCAACAAGCTTGCCGGCTGTCCTGCAGGACTGTTGGGAGGAGACAGGCATCTCCCGCAAGTATTAAGTGCACAGCAACAGCTGTAAACAAGCCCAAGCTCATCATCTTAATAAGCAACAGAAGTACTTGGTAAGCATTTCTGAGAGATGAGGGGAAATTTGAACAACTTTTGACACAGGAAAAAAAAAATGTAATGGGGAAAGAAGGGGTAAGTCCTGGGAAACATATATAAGAAGGCTTACTAAGCTTTAATATTTTTCAAAGAACTTTCATCTATTTCATTTAATGTAATCATCCATTCAACAACTTAATGAGCTAAGAATAAATATTTTTTCTCATTTTAAAAATCAGAAACATAAGGCCTGGAAATAAGTGTTCAGATCATTTAGCTAGTAGCAATAGATACTCAAATTCTCAATCTTTGTTTCCAGTCTAGGAGCAAGCCAGAATAAAGCACTCACAAAACTTTTGGTTTGCAACCTGTTACAATGGGCGCCCAAGTCAAATAAATACTTTATTAGATGTCTTGCTCTTCTGATCATCCTTTTAACCTATCAGATAAGCAACAGTGGCTGAATTCTTTTTTTCTTCCAACTTATGAACCTGTGAAATCAACTCTTTAAAAAGATTTCATAATTGTCTGACAGCAAAAGTCAATATATTCACTGTCATCATACCCAGCCTGGCAGTTTGCCCATGTCTTCTGGCATATTCTGATGAAATGACTGCTTGACTTGCAGAGTACTTACTGCCTTACAACCCTGAGTGAGTTCACTTGCCCCATTAATCTGTAGTTTCATCTATCCAAGGTGTCAACTTGATGTCTTATTTCCCACCCTGCCTAACTTGCTAGTATCATCTGTGAAACAATACATCCGAATAGGAATTATTCCTAGAAAATGTGGTCATAAACATGTGCCAGGTTAACCATGTTGAAGGTTTACTTTAAATACAGTTCAGATAGGATTCGGATGTACATAATCCAGAACACATCTCTATTTTTATTTTTAAACCTGGAAAGTGAGATCCCAGGGTTCTCTGAAGTAGTGATTTTGATCTTCAGCACACTTGTTGGCGGGGCCCATTCATCCATTATTTTCACGTGTGGGAATGACACAAGAAGGCGAGTTTGTATTCTGTGGAAACTCCAGCCAAAACAGCCATTCTTCAAAGAAATAGAACAAATATTGATGAAATTCAGATGGTGCCACAAAAAACCTCAAATAGCCAAAGTTCCCAATTAAAAGGAAGGAGAACAGAAGTATCACACTCCCAGAGTTCAAACTATACTACAAAGTCATAATAATTATTACTGGAACAAAAACAGACACATAGACCAAAGGATTCAACTAGAAAGCCCAGAAATAAAGGCACACATATACAGACAACTAATCTTTGGCAAAGAATATGCAATGGATTAAGGACAGTTTGTTCAACAAATGCTGCTGGAAAACTGGACCACCACATGCAAAAAAAAAAAATGAAACCGGACTACTATCTCGCACCATGCACAAAAATCAACTCAAGATGGATAAAAGAACTGAATGTAAGACCTGAAACCATAAAATAAAGAGAGAAAATACAGGCAAAACACTACATGACATATATGTCAGTAACATCTTTAAAGACTCATCCCAAAGCGAAGAAAGTGAAGGAAAAGATAAACAGCTGTGATTACATCAAACTTAAAAGCTTCTGTACAGCAAAAGAGACCTTGACCAAAACAAAGAGACACCCTACTAACTGTGAGAAAATTTTTGCACCCCACACAACTGATAAGGTACTGACCACAGAGATCTACAAAGAACTCACAAGACTCAACAAAGTAAACAATTCCGTCAAAAAATGGGCAGAAGAGCTAAAAAGACACTTGTCCAAAGAGGAAATGCAAATGGCCAACAGGTATATGAAAAAATGTTCAATATCACTTATATTCAGGGAAATGGAAATCAAAACCACTATGAGATACCATCTTACACCAGTGAGTATGGCACATATTTAAAAAAACTAACAACAATTGTTGTTGGCAAGGATATGGAGAAAAAGGGATTCTCTACTGCTGGTGGGAATGCAAACTGATCCAACCACTACAGAAAGCTGTGTGGAGGTTCCTCAAACTACTAAAAATGGAGCTACCATAAGACTCAGCAATTCTACTCCTAGGAATCTACCCAAAGGACACAACAACATTAATTCAAAAGGATACCTACACCCCTATATTTATTGTAGCACTATTTATAATAGATACGAAGACAACCCAAATGCCCAAAAATAGATGACTGGATCAAGAAGATGTGGTATGCATACACAATGGAATACAATTCAGCTGTCAAAAAAGATAAACTCGTGCCATTTGCAGCGACACGGATGGAGCTAGAAGGGATTATGCTTCGTGAAATAAATCAGAAGGAGAAAGAAAAATTTCAGATAGTTTCATTTATAAGAGGAATACAGGGGAACCAAATAAGAAGTGAAGGGGGAAAAAAAATAACAAAAAAACTTGGCAGGCCACTATGAATCAGAGACATTCTGTGGGGGAGGGAAAGGGAGAGAGATCAGAATGGGGAGGGAAGAGCACAAGGGACTTTGTCAATGGTACACGGGTGAATGGGTAGTGAGAATTCTATGGGGACTACACCTGAGGGGAGAAAGCAAACATTGTACAAAAATGAACAATGATATAAAATACATATAAGTAAATAAATCATAATAATAAAAATATAAATTGAGAGCCTAGTATGTGTCAAGTGTTAGATGCCACTTGAGGAGATTAAGTATTATGAAGCTGGTTTTTTAAGTGATAAAGCAGAAGTTTAAAGAAGTTAAATAATCAGACCTAGGTCACCCAACTCATAGTGAAAAGTCAGGATGGGGGAAGCAAATTCAGATCATTTCCTCCTCCCACCTCTCTCAAAAAAAGAAAGGGAAGAGAAGAAAGAAAAGAGAGGGGGGTGAGGGAGGAGTGCGGAGGAGGGAGGGAAAGAGAAGAAGAGAAAGGGAATGACAATTTGTGTAGCCACAACATGGAGTGGGTTACCTGAGTGGCCAGCCTGGTTATAGTAGCTATCCCTGCCACATAAGAATGAGTTTCATTTACTCGCCCCTCCCAAAGGAGTTTGAACACACTCTAGATGCGCCTCAGGGCCCACCCTCATATGATTCACTAAGTCCTCCAGGAAATAATCTCCCTTTGAAAAATCAGCAAGCCCTATCTACAGTCAAAGAAACGTAGCCCAAGTGAGTCCTATTTCCTCAGACACTAACACATTACGGACATTTGTTTAACTGGTTTCTTCATCCCCAAAAAGCCATCTGAAAAGACTGATCTCTCACTGAAACCCTGGGGTTGTAAATCTCTGCATGCTCTAAAATAAAGGCCAGCAGTTTTCCAAGTCCCTTCCCTACTGATACGGACTCAGATTTCTGCTGTTAAATGGGGTTTATAAACATTGAGTCTATTGAATAGAATTATAGGAGGCACCTAGAACAGGCAAATTTGTAGAACACAAAGAGATGGCAGTTACCAAGGAGTGGGGGAGGAGTACTGGGGACTTAACTGTTTAGTGAAGTTTTAGTTTGGGATATGGAAATGCTCTGGTTTAACATCACAGAAGTGTACACTTTAAAGTGGTTACAATGGCAAATTCTATGCTGTGTATATTTTACCACACTTTTAAAAAATAAAGGGAATTTTTTTTTTAACTGGTTACTAGAATCATCTCCTAATAGTAGTGACCAGGGCAACTGACACCATTTTATGGACTAGTTTTTACTAAGCTATTTGAAAAGTACCAAAAATGAAGGGGGGAGAGAAAATGGACTTTTGAAGAGCATAAAGAGGAGAAAAGTCAAACTGTTTGCTAGGAGCCACAGCATGAGTCATTCAGGTGAACCATTGCTGCATCCCAGATTATTTAAGGACCAACTCAGTCCTCCAGACGGTTCATTTGGCAATCTAAGGGAATGCACTGAAGCTTTGAGCCAGTTATTATCTGTTTTAGGAAACTAGGATTTCAAAACTGTATTTCAGTAGAGAAAAATAATATAAAGTGGCTGGGAAGATGGGGGAATGATGAGTTGTTGTTTAGTGGGTACAGAGTTTCTCTTTGGGGTGATGAGCAAATACTGAAAATAGTGATGACAATTACATAATATTGAGAATGTACTTAATACCACTGACTTGTCCACTTTAACATGGTTAGGTGTTGTAATGTCTACTTGACCACATACACCAAAAAGAGGTAGACCATCTCAGCCACATGAAATAACAATGAAATTAAGATCATTTCCAGAAAGAAAAAAAAAAGCAAATCCTAAGGTATAAGACTAATAAAGAATTAGGAGACACTGGGAGGGAAAAAATGTATTTCACAAAAGAGCTTTTACTGACACAAGGCAGCAGAGAACCAGTCTACTTCAGCAGATACCTATCCTAGTCTCTGGTTGGCAAGGGCTTCTTCAGCAGTAATTTTCCTAAGTGCCCTAGTCCCTCTTTCTCTGGCCTCCTGCCCCTTCCCTTCCCCTCCTCCTAAACTATTCTGGGCCCTAACTGGTCATTTTCTTCTTTTATAATGGCAACCGCCCACATTGGATAAACAAAATACCCAGGATGGAGATGAGGAGGAAGCATATTTCAGAGTTAAGAAAACAAACAGCCAATGAAGCAGGAGAGATCAAAATTGGATTTAGACAAGTCCAGCTATGCAAAGAAACATCAGAAAAGTCAATTATTTCCAGATCTCAACAGGCTAGGAATGCAGAGAGCAAACCGTACTATTTGGGGTGGAATTGAAGGTAAGGGACTGGATGGAGAAACATGAGAGGGAGTTCTGGTCCCTTTTCATTAAGTTGTCACTGAAAAGGCCAAGTCTGTAATAAAGCTTGTTGGGTACTGATTAGGTTCTGTGGGTTTGGGCAGGGGAGAAAAAGGATAAAATAAATATCCGCTGTGACATGACACCTTTTCCCTACTACTTCCTGGAGCAGAGCAGAAAGAGTTGGACTAAACCAAGCCTACAGGCTTCAAAGCCATATCCCCTCACCAAGAGGGTCCAACAGTTCACCCAGGTGTGAGCATCTCAGGTAGAATGAAGTCACTAAAGAAGATATGGATCAAAGGCAGGTAAACAAAGTCTGTCTCCTCCATACCTTTGGCCATCGGGACTTAGAGGGTAACCCAGCTGGCTCTTGTCTTCCCATGAGTTCTTCATAGAACCAGAGCTTGAAGTCAGTCAGAGCCTTTAAAACAATCAGCTATGGTTTGTTGTAGATGGAGGAGTTAATGGAGGTCTTCTTTTTTCAGTCAGATTGCAGAATGAGCTAGATGCATTGTTTATAAGTCAAATCTTTCTTTTTGTAAGATAGCAGTATAAACAACTGGCACTTTCCTATGGCACAAACTGTTGGACATGCATCCAGGCGACACTATTTCTAATATCAGACAACAATACTATTTTTAATATTGCCAACCCACCCACGCCTGAGAGTCAGTGCCTTTGAAATGTCTACTGTGAGCGAAACACTGTGAAATACACTGTAGGGAAGGTGACCTGAGAAAGAGAGAACAGATCCTGCAAATACAAACCAACTGAACACACTCATGGACTATCGATTATGACAAAGGAATACAGCACAAAAGGAGCACCAAGGCACTAAAGAACCTGGGGAGATGGCAGTTAGATGGAATCAATTATGGGAGCTTCCTAGATCAGCTTTGCCAGTAAAACTCTGAGGGCTTATTATTAAAACACTAATGCTAACATGAACCACAATTAATCTGGAAGAAAGATATTTTTGTCCCTTCATGGCAAAGGAACAAAAACACAAAAAAGAACCAGCCATATTTTCTCCCTCCAAGACTTTGTTCCTTTAACTGCCAAACTCCATTTATAACTTTTACTAGAGGATGATAATTAGCTGTGTTGGAATGAAGAGATGTATTTTAACTATATGGCCTATATTTTATCAGAATGATAGAGAAAGCAGCAGAAAATGAACCCTCCTCTCTCCATAAACACTTAAATTCAGTGAGTAAGTTTCTGCATGGGAAAATTATCACTTTCAGCTTCCAAGCAACCATCATGGTTAATTTTTCTATCTTTTGATGTTGCCTTTGCATCACCTGTAAGTGAGGTGTTGGAATGGATACGTGCAAGGTGCTTTTCAACACGACCCCATGCAGGAGGAGGGATCATGAGTGTTTTACAGGGAGCTCTCACACAGAGCAGAGGGACTAGGCAACCGGAACCCTCACTGATGTCACCTCTGGTACCTCTATGAGACTCCCTGCAAAGTCACAACCATGGTCGCAGTGGACAAGGTGCCATGAGGGGGCAATGGCCTGGGTAGGGTCTGGGTATATTTGAGGCTTTCTCAGTTTTATGTAAAATGCTATGTGTACTTGACTTCCAGACGCAGGCCTACCACGGTCCACTCCACCCCTCTTCCTCCCATGTTGCTGTTCCCAAGTTTCTTCTACACAGAAATTCTGTAGCAGTCACCATCTGTGGGCTGGTCTCTCAGCTGAATACCAGGAATAATTTTGACCAATCTCCCAGCCATGGTGCGGGAATTGACCAAGCCCTGTGAAATGTCTTGAAGAATGGACAATAGGGCACTCTTCCTGCCTGTCAGAGAGGACTCACACCCCTCCCCTTGGCCCGACGTGCAGGTGGGTTCTGCAGCTCTGGTCACTCATTGCTAGTATTTTGGCATAGTTGGGCAAAGGTCTCCAAAGTCAAAGGGAGTTTAAACCACACGCCCAAAACCACGCTCAGTGGAATTACTAGGAATCAGTTTAGTGTTGCTGATTGCCAACGGCTCTGAGTCATTTCCTCTCTTCCCACATATTGGTGGACTTTTTCCTGATATCTGCTCTTAGGTGAAATGGGTGGGCAGGTTGGTGTGGAAGAGGGACTGAGCCTTCCGGCCTCAGGCATATATTTTCAGATGACCAGGAGTTGTCTGAATAGGGATTCCTTTCCTACACTGGACTTATCAATAGATTTCATTTTGATATTTAACATCCTTAGGGAAGCCTCTGATTAGCATGCATCGATGCAGATGAGCTGCGGAAAGCAGACCCACACAGGGCTCTCCATGTACAAAGCCACTCAGGGATGTGGTGTGATTAAAAAACTGCTGTGGTTTTGGTGAAAAGTTTCATGCAAATGTCTGGGCTTTCTGCAGATAGTTTACTAATCCATACATATCATTACCAATAAGCTCTTTACAAAATCCTTTTAAAGTAAATCAGATGTGACGGGTTTCCAGAAACTGGGATGCTAATTTAATATGCTGACATTTAGAAAGCCAACAGCATCCCTGAGTTCCTTTCCCTAAAATTTAAAATAACTTTTTGATGAAGTCATTGGAAGGACTGGACTTCACTTTAAATATGACGCAACGGGGATAAAAATAACTATCATGAGAAATAAGTACATTAGATTAATAAAAAATGTACTATTTAAAGTGGTAATTTAATTTTTTAAATTTAGATCAAAGGAAAATAACATAGGCAATTAAACGAGGGTTTAAATTGTTATCTATGTTTGATGCGTGCATCACAACTTGGAGTATAAACCTGCTTTGCGTACCTAATACAAGTTGACATGTACACTGAATGAATGAAATACAAATTATGTAAAACATTGAGTAGATATTTATTATAATTAATATCCATATCTCCAAAATCCTTTCAGTGTTCCACTATCCTTTCATTCAGTACTTACTTAACACCTAAAATATATGCCATCAGACAGCTTTTAGGAATACTTTAATGAATAGCGTGGTCTATACTTTTAGTGGATTGTTTCATAAACTGAAGTCCACTTTCTCTAAATTGTTTAGAGTGCCATACTAGATACAAATATGTCTATGTGACAAATGAAACTTTAAAAATACAGCAATTTTTAAAAAAAAAATCTTTATATAATCCACCGTTGTCTGAAAGGTCAACTTTTAAGTATATCCAGAAATGGTCAGAAATATTGCCTATATTTCTATTTTCTCCTCTGGCTCCTAATGTTAATCACAACAGAGAAAAGAACTAATGATTCAGGAGACAGCAAAGCTAACTGACTACTTAATGGACAAATTAATGACCATGACCTCACTATCATAGCACTCAACCTAACATACTTTATAAAGAAACAGAAAGTAATGCTATTTACGCAGGATGGCTTGTCCAACTAAGAAACAACAGCCTGAACCTACTCATACATATTACAGAGGGAGAATAAATTAATAAAAGCTCTTTGGAGGATAATTTAGCAATATTCATAAAATTGATATGCACATGTCTTTTAGTCTAGTAATTACACTTCTAGGAAGTCCTCTAACAAATATATGTACGCATGTTTGCAAAAACACATATACAAGGCTATTCACTGACTCACAGTAGCAAAAACAAATTTTATTTTTAAAGATTTATTTATTTATGCATACAAGCTGGGGTACAAGCCAGAGGCGTAGGGTGACGAGAGGGTTCACCAGAGACAGAGTGGGGAGCAGACCAGGCAGATCGGTGCAAATACACTGCTGAGGGGAGCAGCAGGCGAGGCAGGAGAGGTCTGCCTCGCCATTTGGGAATCTCCCAGCCGGGCGTCGAACTTGCATCGCTACTGCCAACAGCTCCACAGCGCAGCACCTAACCACTGCACTACCAGGGAGGCCCCACAAAAAAAATTTAAATATCTATCAGTAAAGGATTGGTTTCCATACAGTGGAAAACCATGCAGTTATTATAAATAATGAATGGATCTAGAGATAATGACATGGATCAATCTCCATGATATATTATCAAGTGAAAAAAAATAAAGGTGATTATACTGAATAATATGCTATTTGAGATTGTTAAAGGCAGATTTAAAGGATGTTGTGAAGAACTTATCTAAATATATTATACACAAGTCTATACATTATGTGTACATACATAAAGTTACAGATACATTTTGAACATACACAGAAAGACACACACTGTTTTGAACCTAGGGGTCACAGATGAAAGACTCACTTTTCTCTATATCCCTTTGGTATTGCTTGAATTTTTTTTTTCAGATTTTTAAAATTAATTTAAAAAAGAAAGAAATGACCTGGAAAGACTGTCCACATGTCTTGTGTTTCCCAGTTCAGGGGCTTCTTGTGTGCATCCCGGCTTACAACATTCAGTAGCGATTAAGTATCTCCCATAGATCCCAAACTACTTGGGGGCACAGACTATGGCTGATCTGCATAGACCTTCCTTGACCAAGTTACTTAACTTTTGTAAACCTGACTTCTCAATGGTATGTGGAAATAATAATAAAAGTGCTAGCTGACATTATTAAGAGACAATGAGAGGTCCAGACTCTGTGCTCAGCGCTTTTAACATGGATTGTTTTGGATTGTTTTAGCTCATCTCAAAACAATCCTGTCTAATAATGCCACTACAATATCCCTGGGTTTTAAATGAGGAGAGACTTGTATCACCAGCCTAAATGATGGAAGGGCTAGATTCTGTTTCCAGAGTCTATATATTTACAGGGCTGTGTAAAAAGTGAGAAAATGCAGAGAAATATTTAGCAGCATCTGACCTTCAGGAAGTGCCGAGGAAATGTTAGATATTATTACTGATGTTATTTCTTCCCTACCAGGAAACTCTTCCAGCCATTAAAAACATGCACCCGACAGAACAGAAACAAGGAGGCTTTGTCCTGAAATCACTGTTGAAATGTTAGCAGGACCATGGTCAGGACTGAGACAAAGCCACAACTTGAGCTTGAACGTGTGGGAGCAACCTCACTGGGAGTGGACAGCGTTGGGAGGTCATTAGGCAAAGAGCTGTAGCAGGGGATGGATCCCCCCTCAGGATACCAGGGTCTTCCTGCTATTAATAACAGATGTGGCCAGGCAATTACAGACCACAGATGGGTAATCACATCATGCCTTTCAAACTTAATCTGACCATCTCTAGGGTCAAGGAATTCCAAGTTATCATAATGGGTAAATTCTGTCTTCTACCACCATTTATGAACCAAAGTTTAAGCTCTAGAGGCCTGAAAAGTAGTTTATCTTTGTTCTGAAGTAGGCACGTGTAGATTTTTGTACATAAACTGTGCCAAAGCTCAGCCTGTGGAGGAAGCATGACTCGCACACAAGCTTACCTGGTAAATATTTCTTTTCAGAATACAAAGTCAAGAGGCCTCCCACCTGCTTTCAGCTCTGCTGTTAATTCCTTTGTCGCTTTAAGGGGTTTGTTCATTTATGAAATTAAGGCAATCTTCCAATGTTTACTTCTTTGTCTCCCCCACATGACTGAGAGCCCCCTCATGACAGAAATTCTGGTATCAATCATTGAATTCTCATTGTCTAAAACAGTGCCTGGTATATAGCAGACACTCAACAAAAACTAAAGGGTTGACTCTGAGTTTCCTTCCAGTTACAATGCAACATGATTCCATAAAATAATCATCTAATGCATTGAGTTGATTCCAACACATGGAGCAGATAACAAGGGCTTTCAACTCTTATTTTTCCCCACCCACTGTTGAGACAATTTTATGAACATTTCTACAAGAATATATGTAACATGTACAAAAGGATATAAGGCCTGACAAATTTTCCCCTTCTCTGGCAATACTGGAAAAGATTTCAATGGGGAAGAAACTGAGAACATCAATCTGAAGTGTCGATGATCTGCTGATTTTATTTATGCAACGTGTGTCTGCTAGTCACCCCCATCCATAATCAAGAACAGGCCACCCACAGTAGCTATCACCAAGGCCTCTATGCTTAGCTAACAAGTCTGAAAGCTTCAAATGACATGACAACCATTCCATATCTTGAAGGGGAAATGACCAAGGAGGACATTAGTTTTTTGTTTATTTTCAGGTACATAAATCAGGGTCCTTGGTTGTAAAGACAGCAAACAAATTCTCACCAATGGTGAAGAGAAATTTATGGTAAGAATTTCTGGTAGCATAGATTAAGTGGGACACCACCACTGGTTCAACTATCACCACCTCCACCACCACTGCCTGCCTCTTTGGCACCCTCTCCCCAACCCAACAGGGTGAAGTTTAACTTGTCCCTTGTCTTTGAACTGCGCACTCAAGATTCAAAGTTCCAAACATGAGCATCTAATTGGTCAAAGTGGGTCACACCCCCAGCCCTAGCTGCCAGAAAGTGGGAGATCAAGTCTCTTTCACCATCATACTCCCATAGAGTAAGAGAAGGTCCTAAGACTCACTCACGCAATAGGGAGCATCCCAAATAGAAAGGAGGGCAGCAGGCTGGTCAGCCACAGAAAAGACAGGTACCCACCACATCACAGCTCAATAGCAGAGCATCTGCATGGTTTGATAATACATCATTTACAAAGATGGGTAAAACCCAGTCCCCACAGTCACAAACCCAGCACCCTAAACAGTCCAGGCTCATGATTAATGTAAATAAGCTTGTTAGGAATTCTTGTTCAGAAGGTTGAAAAGTTAGCAGCCACAATTAAATTTGAATCAGTTTTCAGTTTCCTGCTACTTTATGAAGGCATTTTAGAAATGACAGTTGAGCACTGCATACCACTGGAATGTCATAAAATGACTTCAAGTAGTAAAGACTAAACCAAAAGAACTTTCACCTTGATCAAATTCCCATTAACCTGCTAGGACACCCCCCACCACCACCACCAAAGTAGCAAAATAACTCCAGATCTTGTTCCTACCTAGCACTCGGAAACTTCAGGGACACAGCTTTTGACCTTGGCCACAGCTCCCCTGCAGAAGAGCTTCTGGGATGAGGTGAGCCAGATCAGTCCCTATGTTAAGGCCGGCAGAAGGCTGAGTGAAGGAAGGAACAAGAGGCATGATGGAAAGGAAAACTTTGCTTAGTAAAAAAAGTTACTCTCAAGGCAATAAATAGGACTGAGACCCACAGAGGAGCAGGTCTGCATTAAAGGACTAAACAGATCTGTGTAAGGGAACAGTCACAGCAGGAGACTGCCTCATCCAAAACAGCACCTGTAACCCTAGGGAGGGACACAGAAAGATAGAGCCACTTCACTTCCAGCAATCCATTCCACAGATACTTGCACATGTACATAAATGTGTATTTGCAGGGATGCTCACTAAAGCATTATGAGCATCCAAACACATACAACAAAACCAACAAGCTGGAGATAATTTTCCACCACAGTTCAACATATTATGGTACAATCATTCCATGAGACATTAAGCTTTATTTAAAAAGTGGATATATAAATGGGTATGACCATGTTGCTAAGTGAGAAAAGCAAATAGTAAAATAATTATTATGATTCCATTTGTTTTTAAAAAGAGAATATACAAATAGGCATAGACAAATACATACATAAATGCTGGGAAGTTATCTCAGAAACCTTGGGAATCGGTGATACGGGGGAACCTATTCCCTTTTGAATGTTTATTATGAGTGTTCAGCCTATTTACAGTCAAAACAGAATAATTAAAAATGTAAAACTTAAGCTTTTTAATTAGTCATTATCAAACAGGCTAAAGAAAAAAAAAACTTTCCCAAGCAAGGCAACTCACAGGAACATGTGAGTGCCAGGCTTCTCCCAGCTAAGAACACTTTTCTGTTTGTTCTTTTTCCTTAATGTTTCTCTGAGCCAGGTCTGATTTCCACTCAGTGGGAGTACCTTGCTCCTACTTCTGCCTCCAGCCCGGGCATTTCAACAAGCTCTGAGAGGTGAATTAGGGACAGGGATGTTTTGAACCTCACACCACAGTCAGGTTCAGCAAGTGCTGCTGAGGGAGGGTGACCCCCTATACCCTCCCCATCAAAGAAAAGTGAGGAATTACTAAAAGCATGGGACTAGAGCTGGGGTTTCTTGGTAATAAAGGTGGTGATGTCGCTGGGAAAAGTGAAGAAGCCCAAGGAAAACGGTCTGGAAGCTTAACAGATCTCTAGAGTACAAAAAATAATCACCAAATTTCATCAGTGACCCTAGGTAATTCTTCTTCTGGGTTACCAAAAGCATTCTGCAGAACAGCCTGTGTTAAAGCTTCAATGAGGAGTGGGGATGAGCTTAGTGGAGGCTTCTCCGCCAAAGAGTGAAGGAGCTCTCCCTAACTTCACACTGAGGAAAATGAATGTAACTCACACAAAAGCCTGCAGAAACCTAGCCAAGATGCCTGGGCAGAAGCTGCAATTGGAAGGGAGGACTCTTCCCCACCACATCCCACTGCTCCTAATCCTCCAGATTTCACCTCCCTTCTCTTCTGATCCAATGCTAACTCCATCTGTTCAACACCTGGAACGTTGAGGACTGAGCTCCCTATGACATAATCTGTAAGGCCCTAATACCAGCCTTTGTGAGACATGTAGACCCTTCAGTTTGTATACCTTCAAGTCAAGGAGACTCCCAGTCCCCAAGAGTGGCTGAGAAAGTCCAGGAGGCACGTGTAGCCAGAAGAGGTTTAGGGTACCAAGGGCTGGTCGGGAGTCAAAGCTACTCAAAGCGATTCAACTCTGGGCCATGACCATCAAATCTGACACGGGCTGCAGGCCAAGAACCTTTCATCCGTCCTCCACATTTCACGCAGAAGTGTTGCTGACCCATCTTCCCTGCAACACCCACAAGTACAAGGATGGAAGGCCTATCTCAATTTCAGCCTCAAAACCCCTTATCCCATCCCTAAGGAGACCCTGCCCTTGCTGCAGCACTAGAATAATGTCCCTCTCTCAGTGGGCTTTCCCTTAGATGAATTCTTACACCAGATCTCTGAAAGTGAGGTTGTTTGGACTGTTCCCCCAACAGCTCAGGACCAGTCAGTCCTGGCGAGAGGGAACCGATTTATGGGAGACCTTGAGGCCTGGCCAGGGCAGTGGCCACCCCAGCCTCTTCCCCTGGCTTTGGGTGTATTCGCGGGCCCAGGAACCCTGGTGCAGCCGCGCCCCCGCCCCTGTGCGCACCGCTGCCGGTGGCCGCTGGAGCCCTCACCCCTGTGCGTTCGGGTGCCAGAGCCCCACTCCGCGGGGGCCCCAGCCCCGAGCAGCTCCGCGCAGCGCTCTGACGGCCCGGTGCGAGGACAGGACGCCAGGCAGTGGCTGCATCGGGGCCGCGCTGGTTAGGTAGCTGGGGGGACCGGAAGGATGGCGAGGAAGTAGGAGAGGGTTTCCTGAGATGAAAGATTACTTCCGTCAGGGCTCTGGCCTCTCTCTGGAGCCTGAACGGTGGGGGTTGGGAGCGGGGTGCGCCGGGGCTCGGGGGCCGCGCCTTGCCACCTGCAGCGCCCAGGGCGGGCAGGACGGGCTCGGCCCGGTGGGCTCACGCGGGGGGATCCTTGCAGGTGAGAGTCAAGAGCACTTCCTAGTGCCCAAGCCATGGTGGCCAAACAGCGGATCCGGATGGCTAACGAGAAGCACAGCAAAAACATCACCCAGAGAGGGAACGTAGCCAAAACGCTGGTAAGGCGGGGCGGCGCTGACTGGGTTGTGCGGGGCAGGGCCGGCCAGGGCGGGGCGGGGCCGGCCGGGTGGGCCGGGCCGCGGATGCCAGGCCCGGCCAGCCGGCTCCTGGGCGCCCCAGCCCGCCCCTCGCCGGGGTCCCGCAGAGTGGGCTCGAAAAGATGGCCTCAGGGCTGCGCAGACTTCTGGGCGCTCTCTCCGGTGCTGAGGACCCTGGTTGGTCGTGGCCCACTGGGAGTGGCTGCTGGGGCTACCAGGGAGGCTCGGAACAGCCTCCCCAGGATGGAAGTGGGTCTTTGTCTGTGGGAAAGACCGAAAGTCTCATCCTTGAGGAAACAGTTAAGCCAATAGGGCCAGAAACTAGTAGATGCTAGAACATTTTGTTGGTTGAATGAGTGAATGAATGAGTGAATGAATGAGTGAATGAAGGCAATTTATCATCTCCCCCTCCCAGGCTTCACCTCTTGCGCTCCATCCCCAACAGATGCACGTCATGATAAGGTTTTCTTTCCAGGCCTTCGTAATGCTTTCCCTGTTGAAGTTGGCAATACA
This sequence comes from Scalopus aquaticus, assembly GCA_004024925.1. NCBI lineage: Eukaryota > Metazoa > Chordata > Mammalia > Eulipotyphla > Talpidae > Scalopus > Scalopus aquaticus. The sequence goes on from PVIJ01000005.1 coordinate 136,948, forward strand.
GAATGAGATTCAGACCTATATTTCCCCGCATCCTCCATCTCCTTTTGCCAGTTCTCCACTGGGCTAAAGTTTAAATTGAACAGTGCTCTTGTTCACCCTATGCAGTCATCCTATGGGATGATCCAATCCAGAACTTTAGAGACTAGTTGATTGCTAGGCATTCTGTGCCCCCAAAACTGCAGATTAAAGCTTTTGTGATATCTCTTTTAAGTAAAATCTGTGCTTTCTGCATAGAGGTCTCTTTTAGCAAAGCAGGTTATCTTCAGGAAAATGCCAGACCTGTGATTTTGGACGTAGTGAGCCTTGCCCCCCCCCCCCATGAGTTGGGGGGCAGTGTTGGTCTCCAAATCTATGAGCAAAGTGGGTAGGATACTTCCCATTATAGTTAAGTAGAAGCTCAGCAAAAGCTTGGGGTTTGGCTGGAAAAGCCTGCAGTCTTGATGAGGCAATTTCTTTTGACCAGAGAAATGCTGCTGGCTTGATTAAGTGAGCAAAAAACTGAATCTATAGTCATCACAGCAGAATTCTTGCAAAACCAAACAGTATTGCGGCACAGAAACCTTAGGCTCAAACTCAACTCTGCTCAAACCTTTGTACACAGCTCTGGGCCTCACTTGTGCTTGAAATTCTCTCATTTGGGAATCCAATCATTTTGTTGTGATTGGACAGTAAACTGCCAATGTGCTGTCAAATTGGAGCCATTTTTCACAAAGACCTACACTATCCTTATTTATTTTTACTCATAAAAAGAAAAGTTGCTAAACAAATTGACATTGAGAGCAATTTTTTAATTAAAGTTTAGGCATTCGGTGTTTTATAATCCTACATCTCCCCTATGCTAAATATTCTAGTGATTCTTTTTAATGAACTAAGAAATCAGAGTTCGGTTCGGTTGTGAACTGAGTTCAGTTCACAACCTATCTGATTGCAAAGGTAACAACAAAACAGGATCTAATTGGCAGAGCTGTTTTATCCATTAGACTTGATAAATTCAATGTCTGCCACCTCTAGCTTTGCAACACCACAAGAAAATGTTCAGGGCCAGAAACAAAAATTATTGGCTCTAAAATAAACAAAATGAAAAATTGGAGGAAAACCTGTCTAAATATCTAGAAAATTTAGTCACCTGCAATTCAACTCAACTCTCAAAACTACATTCAAATTATATTTAATGTACTATGTGAGTGAACTTTAATAGGTTCTGATATATCATGGGGGAGACCTTTCGAAAGTGCCTGGGGATTTAATGGCTTTGCTACATTTGTAATGAATGTTATTCAAATGAAGCCATTTATGTATGTTTCTTTTCAATTGGTTAGGATGGCTTTTGGTTAACTTCGTTGTAAATGGATTAGTGTCCAAAAAGAAAAATGAATTTCTCTTTCAGAAAGAAACTCTGAATCTCAAATTCCATATTCCACTATAGGTCAAACATGATTATATTTTGAAAAACATTACTTGCAAGAAATTACTTGTTCAGAAGAAATCAATAAAGGGGGATGCATAAAAGCTTCTAATTGAAAATTCAGAGTAAACATTTAGAAATATAATTCTCCTTTAATTGTATGCAGATGCTTCAGTATTTCATTAACAGCTATAGCTATGAGACGAAATTTAAATTTCAGAGATCTGATCCCCTGATGGTATCTTGTCACAGGGAAAACCATCCCTTGACATTTTGGAACCTCAGGAAGTAACAGATTCCTCTTTGAAATGAACCATGCCATTTGCTGGATTGCTACTGCTTCTTTTAAATCTTTCCCAGGAATATTCAGGTTTAGGTGAGTTGTCCCGGTGGGGCTTGTTTTGGGCACTTCTTCCCAAAAGGAGTAACCCAAAGCTTTCAAAAAGGGATATATTGGTACTATGATCAGCCAGGTATTCTTGAGCTTTGAAAGTCCCCAAATAATATTGACTCACTGGGAAACACCATCAAAAGGCTTTTTTGTGCTATGTACTGCAAACTGTGCATGCTGGCAATTTGTGTTTTTCTGCAAAAGAAAACTAAAGGACTCCATTTGGTATCTATACTAGACCAATAATTCTTTTACAGGCTCCTGAATTCATTTGTTGACTTGGCTGGAGACAGAGCTAAATGAATTTTTTATATAGCATTAGTGGGATGACAACAAGAACAGAAAAAAACTGGTTTCTGGTTAACTACTACAAATTGTTAGGAAACTGATGAAAGAGGGTGAGGGAGGGAAATGTCACATTCCTTCCAGATAACCTTATTTAAATAATAACTCTATTATTTACTTGATCTGACCTTGACCTAGCCTTAAGTGCCAAGGAATGATCCGGTAAAATCTGGCTGAGGTTATCGATGCAAGCATTCAAGACTGCTCTGTCCTTGTCTGATCAAGAGCAATCACCTATTTCCTTACAGTGTGATTTGCCTCCACACAGGAGTGGCAGACAGAAGCTTTTCCAGGAGACAGATGGGAATGGTTTTAATCCTTAGTCAGAGTCCACTTACAAGGGCGAACTACAAAGCCTGCCACTGACACTTTAATCCATAATTCTCCAGTAAGAGAAGTAAAAGGGTAATCCTGCCACCAGATAGGAAATATTAATAAAAAAAGACAATATACTTCCCAGACCCTGTCTCTACCTAAGAAATGGTATTCGATGAAACTTGTATGCTTATTCACCCTTGAACAACAATTTATTGAGCATCTATTATGTTTAAATTCAGTGCCAGGCGTCACTACACATTGATATATAAAATAGACACAGTGCCTCCCCTTTGGATACTTGCACCTAGGGGAGGGACAGATAGTAAACATTATCACAGGGAAAAATATAAAGCTACAAAAGTGTGAAGAATGCTCTCAAGAAAAAGTAGATGGTGATATCAGTAACAAGAGAATCCAAGTGAGGCAGAAGAGGGAAGACCCTCTAGGATGTAACAGCTAAACTGACAGCCAGAGAATTGTTACCTTGTCTGCAATAAAAGTTCTTTTACATAGGCTACAACCTATTTTTGGCCAGAACTAATGAGGAAATGCTTAGTTTTTTGCTTTTTCCACTCTTCTCCCTTTTTGAGAAATGCCCTGTTTTTTCAGATGCTTCACTCAGAAAAAACTCCTTTTCCATTGATTGATTTTAAGGATCACGCCCTTACCAGCATACAGACCTTGGGGTGTGTGCAGAAGGCCATTTTTGCCATGAAGTCTGTGCTTTGGGTTGGGGAGGTGCAGGAGGAAGGCAGGGCTGGGTGCAGTGTTAGTCCCCTGCAGCTTCCCAGGCAATGCAGAGATTTCTCCAAAGCCTGAGCTTTAGTAATGCTCGGGAGTTTACTACAAAAGGCTGCTTCCCTCACATCCATTCACTTGTTGTGATCTTCTATTGTTCCAAGGATTTCCACAACACTGATTCCTAATTTTATTTATTTATTTATTTATTTAATTTATTGGCACAGAGGTTTTGAGAAAATGGCTCCCAATTCACTCCAGTGGTTTATGTATTTACACCCCATCTCTCCCCAAAATCCTTAAGATCACCAAGTTCACTGAGATACAGGAGTGTTACGGAGGTGACTGGTGACTGTTGCTAAACCAGTCTGAATCCTGTACAATTGACTTTATTCATCTCTACCCTCTGGGGTTGGAGCTTGGAGCCTGGATCCTGGAGCCTGGGTCTGTCTCCTTCACAGTGGAATCCCCAGGCCCTAACAGCCTAGTAGTGCGCAATCAATGTTGGTTGAATGAATTAACTTATCTTCCTTTATCCTGTTCCCTTTTAGAGGCCGCAAGAAGAGAAATATCCTGTGGGACCATGGCTGTTGGCACTGTTTGTTTTTGTTGTCTGTGGCTCAGGTATTGTTTTTCCACTGACCTTACATCCTATGTTCTCCACTGTCCTTCAAAAACACATTTTATTTGCAAGGTATTATATAGATGAAAAACACATTGACCTGACGTTCAAGTTAATCACAGCCTGAGACCTTAATCTTAAGCATTTTGATTTACTTATTGTTCCAGCAGACCAAATATGGGTAGAGACAGAGCTGATAGGCTATCAAATCACAATCATAAAATGATTATGCTCAGCAATTAAACTGACTCCATGCATTTTACAGTCCAGTTAAGCCTTTCTGGGAAGACACAGCCTCCTTAAAAGGGCAGTTAGAACGTAAAGTGGAACATCTACCTGCCTGTGATTAAGTCCACATTCCAGAGAAAGGGAGAGGCCTTATTCCTTAAGAGGAAGCACTAAGAACAGCTAGATCAAACTGAGCCTTTGACCGGCGCCTCAGCATACATGAGCATCGTCTGTGGCACGTTCAGACAGCTTTCCTTACACTCGTGTGCAAGCGCACACATCCATAGGGAAGCGAACAAAGGAACTGTGCAGTTGTTTGCAACTGAATTCTGGTTTCTAATAGCCTTAGCATGGTCACCATGGGTTGGGTCTCTGCAGAACTGGTAAGCATAGGGGGTTTCAGGTCTTCAGGATTCACATCCTGTTGCTGAAGCCAGGGAAAGTGAGGAGTCCACGACTTCCTGTGAAGGCCTGTCCCTCCAGGAAGACACCATTCTTCCCCAGTGACAAGGGGAGCCCATGATTAAAGATAGGTCAGTGCCTCTGGTCTGTAGATCATTCTTCCAAGGAAGCACAAGATCTTAGAAGGAAGCAAGTACATGGCATTATTACTGCTTGAAGCTCAGAGATTTTAAAGATGATTTGACATCCGAAGATGAGAATATCTTCCAAAGAAACAAAGCAGTACCACATGTTCCCAAAGATATGTCCTCAAGGGGAAGGCTTTGCTCCATATGGGGACTCTTCATTACTATCTCTTCATCACCCTCCTCTGCTGGAATACTTGTGAAAGTGAAGGGATCAGTTCTTCTGCAGGTCTGTCCCACTTCTGTATAGCTCCAAGTTTATTATAAACATCTCCCTTTGAACTACACTGAGCTGTCACCTCAACAGTAGTTTAGGTCTAGATCCCTAGAATCACATAAAATGGATTCATTCTTCTCTGAACATCTGGAGACCTTGGATATTCTAAAAATGACTGCCTGGGACTTCCTTCTGCAAACTCAACTTCACTAGTTCTCTCAATGGGGTATCATGAGATCTGGTTTCTAGAACCTCTTCTGCCTATGCTCCATGCTCTTTCAATGTATAGCATGGCAACCACAGAAGTAGATCTAAAAGTGATGTGACTGCTACAAAGGAAGTAGGATTGTCACTGTCCTTGATCTTATCACTCTGCCTTTATTAATATGACCCTGGCTCATAATTTCTTTTTCACAGCACATCTTAGATTCACATGTAGCTGATGACCAGTCTGGCCCCACCAAGTTCTCTGTCACATAAACTTGCTACAAGCTTCAGAGATCCCTCTTAACCTGCCCACACATCCAAAGTTGTCCCTTATCCCCATTACACATAGTTTTATTAGTCATGGCCCTCATTAGCATTTGAAATTATTTAGTTTGCTTACTTATTATCCATTTACTTCTGCTAGCATATAAGCTCAGGGGAGGCAATGTTTATTTTCCACTAAGTGTATAGATCCTAGCAGAGTATTTAGTACATGATGAGCGCTCAGTTTGGCTGGCTGGATGGGTGGGTGGATGAACAAAGCCAGATAGTCTCTATACTACAGCTATCCAACTGACTGCTTTGAGACCTAATATCATCAATATTTCCATTAAATTTTTATTTTTGTTTGTCAGTTGTCTTTCTAGACAGTGTAGCCATAAAGTCTGGAAACACAGATAACCATACATAATAAATGGCTTACCACTATTACATTATAACATACACTGGGGCCTCCCTGGTGGCTTAGGGGCTAAAGTCTCAGCGCTATGAAACTATCACTAGCCACTGTGGCATGAGTTCTATCCCTGGCCAGGGAGTTGACCCACATGGCACAACAGACCTCTCCTGTCTAACGTGCTGCTCCCCCGGCAGTGTGTTTCTGCCTGTTCTGCTCCCCGCTCTGTCTCTGGTGAGTCCTTTCACACCCCCTGCCCCACAGCTTTGGCCTAGACCCCAGTTCTCGTATGCATAAATAAATTCTTTTAAAAATAACTTCATGGGTGAATTGGTGGTGGGTTACCCAAGGGGAATACAAAATGTAAAAGACATAAATAACAATAAAAATATATATAAAAAATAAAATAAAAATAACATCATAACATACAGTGCGGTCAGCCACATTCCATGATCTGTTTGGTGTGCTGTCCTTTGTTAGAAATGCATAGTTCCAAGCACTGCACACAATTGCAGTGAGTACGGTGTATTCAGGCAGCTTCTCCACCAGTACCTTCATACTTATCTGTGATGAGCTGTCTCTGATTTTCAAGCAAAAACTTTAGAATGTGGCAGAAAAATCAAACCCAATCAATTTATATAAAAATGTTATCTGTGTTTTCAGACTTTATGGCCAGCCTATAGCCTTCAAGATCTTGAACCTTGGACCTTGGACCTTCTATCTAATTTTCTTCCTTTCCCAGCCTTATAGTCTCTGAAAGTATATTATACCTCTAAGTCATTGATAAAAGTCTAGATTTGGAGAAGCCTGCAGAACACAATTACAGACAACTCCCTTCAGATTGACTGAACTGCTCAGCAAAACTTATTCAAAGAATCATCATTGAGCATGCCCTGTGAGTCTGGCACTGTGCAGGCTTTGCAAATACAAACCCCTGCAGGGGCGTGCAGGCTTTGAGAGAGGCAGATAAGGAAGCAGTCGGCTGCAAGCAGGGAAAGAGCACTAAGATAGCGGAGTGCCTAGAATGCTTGGCGAGCCTGGATAAGGGACTCCCTCAGTCCGTTCTGGCTATTGTTACAAAAATACTACAGACCGGTTGGCTCAGAAAGAGCAGAAGTGTATCACTCATAGTCAGATAAAGAGGCCAGCACGGTGGGGAGAGGATCCTCTTCCCAGTCACAGACGGCTCCTTGTTTCCTCATGAGGTGTCCACACGTATCACATGGGGCCAGGGAGATCTCTGGGGTTTCTTTTATGAGAGTGTTAATCCCAATCATGGAGCTCCGCCCTCACATCTTACATCGCCTCACAAAAGCTCCACCTTCTTACACCATCACTTTTGGCATTAGGATCCCAACAAGTGAACTGGGGTGGGGGAAGTAAAAGGAGGGGACACACGTTCCGATCATAGCAGAGACGGCTAAATCATACTGGGCCTGAGAAAGCTCCCCCGTGACAGTGCCTTTTGAGCTGAGTTTTAAAGGACAAACAGCCAGATAAAGGGTATGAAGAAGGTTATTCCACTGGAGGAGTAGGGGTGCCGGTGGGGGGGATACTACATGACCAAACAGAGGCTTGAGATAGTGCCCAGGGATCAAGACCAGGGAAGCCCAGTCACAGGACCTGTTGCCCGGTGTCACGCAGCCCATGTTGTCAGAGCCTCAACAATCAGAACCAGTCGTGTTTTCTTCTGTGACTTCAAGAATTCAAGTTACTGCAGTTACTGGAGTCCTCCCCAGTCTGTGCCCTTAGGTAGTTGAGGGGGTAAGGGGGAAAGCAGAGAGTCAATAGAGCTATTTGAACTGGCATGTTTTTTCCCAAACCCCTGACAGTTCTGAATATCCATCCTTTTCAAAGGGCTTTAAAAGCCTCCCTAAATGACATTTTAATTACAGTCTCGCCACTCTCTCAGTCCTATAGTAGGAAGTAGTCCCTTATGTCTTTCCCCTTTGGGTGCACTGGGACATTTGCTGACCACACTGTTGGAAACCTCGCTGTGATTCTATCTGTGGGTGTGCTCGGGGGCCAGGCTGGGCCTGCAGGACCTGGAGATTTGGAATTAAAGTGGCTTTCAGAGAACATGCCACTTAGTAGCATGCCACGGCCCCTCTCCTTTTGTGTTCAGGGCACTGTGTCCAGCTTACTTTGGTGGAAAGACTAGGCGGAGACCAAGAGTTGAGTCGTCTTCCTTTCTCTCTGCTCTGTTCATCCTCTGTGAACCAGTGCTCATGGCGCCTCGGGAACGACCTGATCCCTTTTTAAATCATAACTAAAAATAATGCACTATGCTCTTTTTTTTTTTTTTGCCAACTTTAGTGATTTTTTGCAAGCCTCAGCTCAAGTCAGACACTGTTCTCACAGAAATGTGTCGATCCTCTCAATGTGTCCTTGGTACCGTGCCTCTGCTTCTATCTCTGCACATGTCCCTTTCTAAACCGGACATGTATAAAACACAACAGCTCCGTCAGCTCTATCCCCACTGTCACCTCTCTGGGGTTCCTGATGGTTCTGTCCATGTCAGAGTCTGTCCCTCCTCAGTGTCTTCCTTCAGGTCACAGACCACAGACTCGTACCTTTCTTTTCTCTGCATTGATATAAAGGTGATTTCCTCAAGTTTCCCTGCATGACATAATGAGCCTTCTTGGAGCAAGGATGAGTGAAGCCCCTTGTCACTGAGGTCTCTCCTTGTTCTGCTCTCCTAACCCCAAGTAGGGGAGACCCCCCTGCCTCTGGCATCCAGCCTCACCTGCTGCACTGAGGAACGGGGCCCTGGCATATCCTGTAGAGAGAGACACCCCCTTTCTGTCCATTCTATGAGGTCACTTTCTTCATATCTTGAACAAGACAGACCCACATACCAGACACTAAAGAAAAATATGAAATCTAATTTAATGAAGATGATTATTGATCTAATTCTTTTGAAAGACTCACTTGTTTTCCTTATTTTCCTCTCAATGCACTTCCCTTACTGGTAATTGGTTGGGCAAAATGTTGTGGGTTTTTGGGTTGCTGTTTTTGGTTTTTGGGGTTTTTTTTTTTTTGGTTTTTGTTTTTGTTTTTTTTTTTAAGAAAGAGTGTTCTGTGCCGCGGGTAAGTAAATATTCAGGTCAGACAAACAATAGGGAATGTTCATTTATCTGTTTTCCTAGCTACATTCTGGGAAACAATTCAAACTGGTAAAATATTGGCATCTAAGCCTATGCTTGCTAACAGTCACCCTTTCTCCATTTTATGTAGAAAATCATGCAAACAGATCCCCAGGAGGTTCCAGGACCCTTGATTATGGGGAGTGATGCTTCACAGCAAACTCTTGATCCCCCCTCCCAGCTCCTTTCCTGTGCCCATCCTCATTTTCTGGACATGCCTCTCATGCCAATGTGCTGATAAGAGGAAGATAATGAAAAGGAAGAGGAGCCAGGAGAGCAATGAGGCTTACAAAGCACAGGCACCCAGAAACCCCAGAACAAACATGCACCAAGGGGATTCCCACCCCCTTAGTGGAAACCAGATGAGAGTGCAGACCTCCTGGGACTTCCCTGCAGCCCCAGTCCCCAGTCCAACGTCGCCCTGCTCCTGCCTCCTGCTTAAGTCAGGGCCGTGAGCTCTAACGCAGTCCCACTGAGAGACAGTTGGAGGAGGTTATCTAAATACATCTCTCTTCAGAGTAAGTAAATTTCCACTTTCCATTATTAGGCAAGACACATCTTTGAAACCTGACCAATTGGCAGTGATAGAACAAGAAATCTCAAAAGGGAGGATAGTTTTGGAATCTGCCAGATGTGGCAGCGAATTCAAGGCTTGAATTCGCTATTTATTAGCATAATAATGTTGGACAAATTATTAGCTATCTCTGCATTGACTTCTTATAGATGAAATAAGGATAACAGGAGCCCTTCCAAAGGTTGCCCTGGCAGTGAATGGTTCTAGGGGTGGATGGGAGTGCTGGCCTACCGCCTGCAGGGCAGCCTCAGCACATCTCTGTCCCCAGTGACCTTGGGGAAAATAGGGCCCCATGGATAGGACAGCTGTGCCAGGAGTACTTAGGCCTTTCATCCTCCCAGGCTCTGCCTTTAATTGGCAGGCTTAGCTACTCACCTTGGTCTTGATCTTTCAAAAAGCAGTAGGCCCTGTCTCCTCACTCCAAGAATGAGTGTGAGGAAGTTTAGTGATAACACCCTGAGCATGTCTCCTGAGACTATCTTCTCATGATAAAGCATCAAAATCCTTCAGACTTCCCCGTGCAGGGAAGAGGGAGTACCACATGCAGACTAAAAACTCATGGCAAAGGAGATTTACTTAAGGTGAATATCAGAAATAAAATGCAAGTTTAATTTCCTTATAGTAATGCGAATACATCATTATTTTGCTATGAAAGTTATGTCTGTGAGATACAAAAGCTTTGGGAACAGTGTGTTCTTTTGAGACACAAAATTATCCAGATAAGACATCCCAGAGCCATCGCTCTTTGTTTTGCTTAATTTGGTAACAGCTTTACTGTAGTTAATATTATAGACATTCTGTCAGAAATCTAAAACCCGTTTCTAGGTCTACCTGTGAGGGTCCCCTCAAATTATTATTCCAAATAGGCCAGAAACTTTCTTGTCCAAGTCTTGACCTAGAACTCGGTTTTACTTGAGCCTTTTTAACAGGCTGTGTTTGCCTTTCCTTGGTCTCTTAGGGCCACAGATCCACACTGAAGCCCAAGAGATTTAAGAGACCTTGAGAGACTTTGCCATTCTTTCTCTCCCCTTTTTATAAAAACATTACGTTCCATTTCTGCCAGTGGTGGGGCCTCTTTCCAGATAAGCAGCTCCTCCCAGCTCCCTCAGTTCTCGGTTTCAAACTCTGCCTCTTTGGAGAACTGTGTGATAGCTTCTGAAGAGTGCTTGTTTTTATCTTAAGTCTCGAAGACAAGCATGACCCGGAGTGTCTGAGACAGCAAGATGCTGTCGTGCCGATACCAAGTGCTATCTTCCATGAGACATTTGCAGTCTTGATGTGCTTCCCAGACCAGTAATGAAGATAGTCTCTGCTGCTTGTGCCCAGAGCTCTTAAACCTGGTTTTTCTCTTTCTTTTGTCCTCAGCTTTTTTAAGAGTCTCCCTGAGGAGGATTCTGAGGCCACATCAGAGTTCTGTGGGAAAGTGTGCTACCATTGATTAGTAATGTCTCTCACAGCCATCGGAACTGACAGCAGGCTCATGTGCTCATCTTTGCCTAACCTTTTTATAACGGTGGTGCTGTGATATTCATAAGACATAAGCTGTCTTAGCATTTTCAACATTCTTCTTTGACTAAAATGCCTCCTGAAACCCTGTAAAATTATGTCTTTCCCTTCACATGATGGTTGTTCAGATATTTGGTTGTCTGCTCAGCATTCACACGTTTCTTGTGACTTTGTAGTGTTATTTACCTCTTCAGACCCTGGTGAGATGCAACATGTTGACAGAAAGCAATAATTACAGCATCCTGCCACATGATTATATCTCAGTACTTACCCTTCATTGAGGTCTCAACTGGGATTAATGGAGTCACCACTTAATTCCCATCATCCATTGGTCCTCCCTCAAACTATTTACCTCTAATGTATTTCCAATTCCAATTTTATTCTTCTCTCTCTAGCCAAACCTGATATCCATTTCCTAATTAAGGATGGCATGAACTCTAATGGTTACTGAGCCTAGATGTCTTGAGACTGATGAGCTTCTATACGATCAAAGGGAACCCTCTAGGGCAATAGGATTAACTAGTGACTCTTATTTTCTTCATGATTTGCTCTATTTTCCAAATTTGTTAGTGAGCATATATCACTGTTATAATCAGGAAAAAAAATGTGTCTTTAGAACATCTAGACTAGTGGGTTTTAGCCTTTT
>PVIJ01000005.1:148653-201872 GCA_004024925.1 Scalopus aquaticus
AGAGAGAGAGAGAGAGAGAGAGAGAGAGAGAGAGAGAGAGAGAGAGAGAGAGAGAGAGAGAGAGATGATACTCCCTGTGTTGCTGGACAGCCTGATTTTTTTCATTCCCAAAATGAATATACATCTGGACCCTCTTTACCCATCAAGTAGGAAATTGTGTCTGGCCCAGAGCTGGCCTGTATTGTGACAGAGTGAAGGCCTTTCACAGAAAAGCCTGCTGGGTTTATCTGGCACCATGAGTTGTGAGCAGGGATATTCCCTCTGTCTGTTGGTTAACAGACTGTACTTTTCTCCAGTATCCTCCAGGGATTCTCCAGGGAGAAGAGAGATAACATGTCCCAGATAGGTCCAGTTTTGAGGGCAACCTTTTCCGAGCAGCTATGAGGAGTGATTCTCTGAGACTGTGGTTCGCTGGGCTCCCGTTCTCCTGTCCTGCAGCTGTCACCCTTCACCTGCATGCTAGAAGTCTCTATTTCTAAAGCACCCACACACCACCCTCCCTAGAAGGGTGCTTTTGTTAAGGATGGAAGAGAAGGAGAGAAGTCTCTCTCACACACACGTACACATACAGATAAATACATATTCTACTTTGACCAGAGAAGCTGCTCTTTGTTTCCCTTTAAGATTTAGCGTGCAACTCCAGGTGCGTGGATTTGAAAGCTGGGTTCAAAATCTGGCCTGTGTCCCACTTGCTCTGTGGTCTCATCCAGGTTTCTCCTGGTCACTCGAACCCTCAGCAATCCCATTCTTAAAGGGGATGATGCTGGTTCCTAACACCTGGGCTCTGCATGAAAATTAACCCTGAGGAGTCAGAGAGGCCAGCGTCCCAATGTTTAGTAAAGCCATAGTGATGATTTGATGAATGTTTGTTTGCCGTTGCTGTCATATTGTCACCCTTAGTCACACTGTCACTTCCGCTCCTGATCTCCCTGGCAAGGTTTTCACTAAGGGTCTGAATGCTTCCAAGGAGTGCAGGATAACGTGACCTTTCTGCCAACTTTGCTCTGTGAGGGTGAAGCAGTGGGGAGTGGGGAGCAGAGCTTTGAGCCAGCAGGAGACCAAGTGACCCCTGTGCCCACCTGGGCAGGTGAGAGTGGAATCTGGCAGTCAGAAGTCAGTGGTATCACCTGCGCAGGGGAAGTTGGAGCCTCTTCTCTACTTCTAGAAAGAACTCCATAAGCTCACCCATGGGGTAAGCAGGATCTGTTCATAGATCTATCTGGGTTACCATTTCTTGAGTGTTTTTTTAATGCTAGGCTCGCCACACATATTTCCCCTTTAGTCAGACAATCCCTCCAAAGACACTCTGGCCCACTCATTTTTCCAGATCCCAAAATTAGGGCTCATGGTGGAAACGAGTCAGTGCTGAACAGTGAGAGCACTGGTACCCACGCTCACCCTGAACCGCTGCGCTTCCTGCAGCCCTGTGCTGCACCTCTTTTACTACGTCCCACAAAGTACAATGGAGCAAAGGTTTCCTCGGGCTTTAGGCCTTGACCTTCTCACTAAGTATTGAAAGAGCCCCTGTGATAACATCCCCCAAATTCCCTGCCAGCAAAGGTGTGTTGCCCAGATATTCCAGATGTGCAGCCACCCTGCATCTGCTCTCAGATGAATAAAGCCTCGGTCCGGCCACGGGCTGCTTCTTCCCTGGCCATCAGGGCCCCTGACCCCTCTGCTCTTTCCTGGACACTTGCTCCAGGACAGACTTGACTTCACCATGCTTGCAGGTTGACCACATAAACACTGGCCTTTCCTGGAGACTACCAGAACCTTCCCAAAGTATGACGCCCAGAGGGAATCACACCCCTGAGATTGGCAAGTGGGATGTTTGAGGAACTCAACTGTTCTGGAGAAATTCTTCTGTTTCACCGTAACGGAGTCTGAGGACGTGCGTCTGCTCTGGAATTCCTTCCTCGGGATCTGAGATGGACAATCTGGAGAAGCTGTCTCATCAGCCATTGGCATCCTCAAGGTGACCCACGGCCTCCCTTATGACATGCCTCCCTCTTCTCTGGGCCCCAGGGAACATTTGGTCTATGGGTGGTCTCTTTCCTGGAAGAGTGTTTATGCTGTCTGCCTTTTTAATGTGGACAGAGGGCCTAATAACATTCATTCTTTTCCCAGTGCCTTCCTGCCCTCATCTGTCCCTGGCATCTTTCTTTTTCCCTATTCTCCATCCCTGGAGAAACTACCAGAAAATATTGCTAGAAAATGGTGTTTTGCCTGTGACTTACTTTGTGCTGACACTTTGAGTTTAATGACCCACCTTTAAGGTCGGTCTTATCACCTGACAGTCCTTCTTGTCTCTCATGGGGCCCTTCCTTTTCTTGCCAGCTCTCTTATCTTTTCTTTTTTTTATGAAAAAGAATCAAAGTTGTATGATTTCTAGAGTTGTCATATCCTCCTACAGGATATTCTTCTGGCCTGTAAGTCTTTCTTCTCCATAACTCCTTGATCTCTCTTATCTTCAGCTATTTATTTTCAATAAAAGTGGCTTTCTGAATCTTACTGTCTGATAGGGTTCCAGCTTCCTGACAGTTTCCTAAGAGACCTACTTGGGTCACCCCCGTGTCCTTTCAGCACTCCCAAATACGGAGTAGGTCAGTCCCCTAAATAAAGGGAAATGGGATGACGCTGTCCCAGACCTTAAGGTCTTAAGTCCTCTCCAAGGACTGAGCTTTTGGGACATCTAAGTGTAAAGGAGATCATTTCACGCTGACTTTTTTGGTTTACAAAGTTATCATTTGAGGTTTTTAAATATGTGTTTTCCTCCATGTGCTTTGCAGTTGTACACTTTTGATCATTCAACAAATATTTACTGAGAACCTACTATGTGCCCAGAGCTGAGCTAGATCTGAGGTAGAATTGTGAGCAGAATCATTTATGGTACCTGCTGTCCTGGAGCTTGCAGTCTAGTGGGGAAGAAAGATGAGTTAAACCAGTTATCACACTAAAACGTGTATGAAAGTGTTTGGGGAAGAGGGACATAGCGCTGTGAGAGCACACAATGCAGAGCTGTTACTGGGTAAGTGGTTCTAAGTGTGGTGCTCAAACCATCAGCCTCAGCATCATTGGTGAACTTGTTAGAAACAGACATTCTCCATTCCTACCCCACACTCACTGGATTAAATACTCTAGGGCTGGTGTCTGTGTTTCCACGTGTCCTCAGGCGATTGTGATTTACATTCAAGGTTGAGAACTCTTGTTTCAGTTGATCAAAGGTGGTTTCTCTGAAGAAACAACTTTTAAATTGTGAAGAAAAAGGCATAGGTGTGGGGGTGGGGAAATTATTTCAGACAGAAAGAATGGCATGTGTTAAAAAGAGCAAGGAGTGTTTGAGAACATGAGGGAGTACCCCCAAAAAGGAGAACAGTGAGAGATGAGTCTGGACAGGTTGATAAAGCTTCATCAAGGGACTGGACAATAGGAAACTTTTTATGTGGTTTAAACACAAGGATGACAGGATCTTATTTGTCTTTGTTAAAGAATAATTCTAGCTATGGTATGGAGAAAGGATGTAAAAGGAGCAAGAGTAATTGGAGGTCATCACAAGTGTCTGGAGAAGATGATAACCTGAACTTCAGTGGTTTCTGGAGGAATGGAGAAAAGGCTGCATAATCACAAGATCAAGTCCACAGGTTTGGAGCATTATGGGACATGTCAAAGATGACTCTGGCATTTTAGGTTTACATGCAAGATGGAGGATAATAGTGCCAAGTTTGGCTATGGGAAAAGAGCATGAGAAGGTCCTATTGACTTTGGTGTGCCCTTGAGTGATGTACCACTGTCAATTAATGGTGAAGAGTGTGGCTCTAGAGCTGAGAGGAAAGATCAGGACTGAGGACAGACATTGGTGATTCATCAAAAACTAAGTCACAAAGGAAATTGTGGGCCTGGATAAGGTGACCCAGGGAGAATATAATGAAGAGAAGCCAGAATGCTCATTGGAGAACTTTGGTATTCTTGTTGAATGGTCAGATGGAAAGGAAGATGCCACAAGAAATGTTTAGAGCTAAGAGCCAAAGAAAAGGAAACTAGAAAGTGTCACAGTGGCCAAAAGAGAAGAGAGCTTCAAGGGGGATTATTACTCAACAAGGGAGGAAAAGGAAGTACAGACTGAAGCACACCTGTTGGATTCAGCGACAGGGAAGGCCATTTGTAACTGTAGCAAGAGAAATTTCAATGGAGTAAAGAGAACATCAGCTCTAATGCAGTTGGTTAAGGTGGGTGTAGGGCAGGAAATACCTTTTCGGAAATGGTTGGAAAGAGGAAGAAAGGACATCTGGTGGTAGGAGATGTGGAATCAAGATTGTTCTGCTTTGTTTCATTTTTGAGTGGAGGTGGTTCTGGAATGTTAAAACCTAAGGATTTGGGGCCTCCCCGGTACCCCAGTGGGTTAAGTCCCAGCACTATGCAGCTATCCAGAGCCACTGCAGCATGAATTTGATCCCCGACCAGGGAGCTTCCCAAATGGCGCAGCAGACCTCTCCTGCCTCACCCGCTGCTCCCCTCAGCAGTGTATTTCTGATCTGCCTGTTCTGCTCCCCACTCTGTCTCTGGTGAATCCTCTCACCACCCGACACCTCTGGCCTGCACCCCAGTTCTTATGTGCATAAATAAATACATCTTAAAAAAAATACCTAAGGATTTCACTGAGAGTGAAAGGATGAATAAGAGAGAAATGTGATCCTCTGAGGTTATCAAGGGCCAGGACCTAAACACAGGACAGTGAGTGAAGGGGCCCATGGGTGCTGTGCTTGCCGCTCCCGCCTGGAGTCCTCTGACCCAAAGCCAGACCCCTGACCCAGAATGCCTGCGCCCTCCCTTTTTTAGCATCGCTCCTCCCTGCTGTCTCGCCTGCCCGCAACTCTTTTCCTCCAGGTCGCTCAGCTGTTTTCTCAGCTTTGTTCACCCACTGTTGAGTTATTAACTTGTCAGGGTGTAGACTCCCCACTCCCTTGCCCACTTTGAAGCTGCTGTTGGCTCCCTTCCTGTTTGCAGCCTCAGGAAGTCAGCACTTGGGAGCCCCGCCTGACTCTGCGGGACACTGTTGGCGGGCGCCCAGCATTACCATTACTGCAACTGGCGTAAGATAGTGAAGAGTGCTTAAAGACAGTGAGACAAGTGAAAAAGGAATAGTACACGCAACCATCTCGTCTTTGACTTAGATGAGGAAGCAAATGAACCTAAAACAGACTTGATTGAAATAATTTCTCCAAGAAGGTTCCATTTTAAAGGGTCACCAGTAAATGTGACCATCAGGTTTAAAGACCATCAGGTTTCTGCATGTTAATTCAGGAATTCAATTAGGATCAGGAATGATCTTTAATTAGTTATTAAAGCAGACTCAAACATAGAAAAGCTCATGCTAATGTTGCTGGTCTGAGACCAGCAAATTTCATCTAAGATTCTTTAGCGAAATTCACAGCAGTTGCTTAAAAACAATGGCGTGGTTTATCATTACCTGACACTTTCAAAGTCACGAATTAGCTTAATGGGGTGTGATGGACTAAAGCACAGACTGTTTCCTATTTGTTGACCTACATCCCACTGATAATGATTTCTTGTCTAGGGACAGAACTAACGGAGAAATAACATTTTGAGCATCTATTATGGGCAGACCTTTTACTTATGTCATCATATTTATTTCTAGCCGCCTTTGAGGTACATTATCTAGTTTTACAAATAGAGAAATCACAGCTCAGAACAGTTTAGTAAAGTCCCTCTACCCTTGCCTCTAGTGGGTGGAGGCTGTACTTGTATTCAGGTCTTCGTGCTCACATGCGGAGAAGCAGCAGTCCTTGGGGAAGAGACAGTCAGAGTCTTGAGAGCAGTAGCTGCCCCCCCTTCATGTAAGGCCGTGTGCATCCTCTCATTTAATCCCTATAACAATGCCGCAGAAGGTGAAACAGGCTCCAGGAGGTTAAATTATCCATTAAGGGGCCTCCCTGGTGGCGCAAGGGGTTAAGTCTCAGCACCATGAAGGTATCAGCAGCCACTGCAGGGTAAGTTCGATCCCCAGCCAGGGAGCTTCCCACATGGCACAGCAGACCTCTCCTGTCTCGCCCGCTTCTCCCCTCAGCAGTGTACTTCAGTCAATCTGCCTGTTCTGCTACCCGCTCTTCTCTGGTGAATCCTCCCCCGACACACACACCTCTGGCCTACATCCCAGCTCTTATATGCATAAATAAATAAATAAATCTTTAAAAAAATTATCCATCTAATCACACAGCTATTCAGTGAAGAACTAGAAATCAAACTTAGTTCCATCTGACAGCTAAACATACTGTTTTCAAATAAGCCTGTTTATCAAATTTCGGGATGTTTTCCTGTCCCCCAGAACAAAGCCTGAGGTATATAGATGTAAATTTCTTTCCTAATGGTTTTGAATATACAGCTGCCTCTCAGCACTCCTGTTGAGCCAGAATACAAAATGCTTATTTAATTTTTATTCTTTATAAGCCTTAGGGGTCAGAGAGGATGGAAACATCAGCTATTCTGCAAGTTTATACATCGTGGTTAGATACTTTCCCATTCACCACGCAGCTTCTCCTATCCAAACCCACCTGAAAATCCAGGCTAAGCAGGAAACCCTCTGAGCACAACCAGGATCAAATAACACAAGTAGCTGAATTAACTCTATCTAAAGAATTCCTCGGACACTCATGACGAACTGGTTTACTCTAATTTTACAGATAATTCTAAGTCTCTGTTTTTATCCTCCTCTACATCAACATAGCAATAGAAGAGAGCCCACTACACACTGCTGTAGTAATATCATAGATGTGACCACAAATAAGAATAAATTGAAACAAAAACAGGTAAGAAACAGAAGCAAGCACCCAGCAGCACAGCCAACAAGAGCTATTATGGTATCACACACCATGCATCCTCCATGACAGTGTCACACAGTCTTCTCCATTATTGCTTCTCATTATAGTCACACTGAACATTCTTGAAGAGTTAACATTAAATCATGTTTGGTGTTTATCCAATTTAGGGAAGTAGTGATGTGTGCCATGTTTTCTTAAGGGAAAAAAATCAAACCTGCATTTATTGGTATTTTATCTATCCTCCAAATCCAGCTGTCCAAGAAAGATTCCCCAGGACCTCTTTGTTACTCATCTTTGTATCCCCAGAACACTGGTGCCTGGCACAGAGTGTGTGATCACTAAGCTTAGATGGTGAAATTGCCAATTATTTGTTGCCTGGGGGTCTGGAGACCCCGTTCCTCTCAGGGAGCCTGTGGTCCCCTAGGAAGCAGCCCTCCTGAATCTGTTCCAGGATGGCTCTGTAAAGGAGAAAAGGGGTGCGATCCCAAGAGCTCAGTATCTATTCTAGTTTTACACGTGGTTAAATGAGATGACACTCAGACTACCCTCAAGAAAAAAAAAAAAAAAACAAGTGCACTACAGGGTCATTGCAATTGCCAACAAACTGGCCATCCTAAAATTAAATTGGAACCTTTCTCTTCTGGACACATTGAAACCTAACAAATAAAACTGACCGGAAACAAATTCTAACGAAAATCCGTGAGGATCCCAGGAATTCATGGGCTCACAGGCGACCAGCTCCCTAAACATGACAGGAAGGACCACAGCGTTTTGGAAAGTCACAGGCTGCAGGAGTGCAGGAGATTCGTCAGCATCAGGGGTTACTGGCAGCCAGGGGCCCCAGCTTCCTGTGTCTGCTCCAGGCACCCGTCTTCCTTGCCTGCTCAGGGGCTGCTTGCTTTCCAGGTCACCGTCATTTTGAAAAAGGCAGCTGACCTGTTAAATGAACACAGTGCCTGCACATGACCCTGTACCCCTGTCCCCAGCAGCAGCAGAGTTCTGGGGAAGGGGGCCAAATCTCTCAGGGCCTGAGGGGTTCCTGGCTCCTGCTCCTGGAAGAATTAGTGCAAGTTAAAGTTATCTATAAATCCCTGAGTACCCATCAGTAGACCGAGCAGACTGCCTTTTAAAGAAGTTCCCTGACCTCTTGTTAACTTAACTCCTTGTTAGGAAATATCTAATCAGTTGTGTGCTAACATGTCACGGGGCCCAGGGGTCAGCTGGGCTCACTGTGGGGTGGGCTTCCAGCTGCGTGCTGTCTGCTGTCTGAGCTGTCTGTTTTGTTTTCCTTTTTCAGCTATCTTCCAGATCATTCAGAGCATAAGGATGGGCATGTGAGGTGGCCCCCTCCCGCTGGAGGGTGGAGGACCACTTATGCTTTTAGCCGGGTATCTGTGGGAAGCAAACAAGCCACGCAGAATAGAAAAAAGGCTCCCTCAATTGTTCCCTGATCACTTCATCGTGGATGTCAGACCAAATTGCCTTCTCACAGGACATCTCGGTACATCCGTGTTCTCAAGCGGAAAGGACATTTTGCTTTGCTGTTGGCAGGGGTGGGAGCTCCTGGGGTGTCTGCAGCCTCGCGCTCCGCTTGCTTTTTCCCTTGGTTTCACTCATGTTTGCATGTGGCCCTCTGAGCAACCGCGGCTTTACGTCCTATGGATACAGTCTCTCCTCCATAGGGAATTGGTTTTACAAATAAATGTCTTTCTTCAACCTTACTCCATGTGTGGGTTACAGTGAGAAATTGAAGTCAAGAAAATGCCAGTGCAGCTCTAGGGGGTGGGGACATGGTTTGCAACTGGGTGAAGGTCAGGGAATCTAGGGGCTGGAACTGGAGAGAGATTTACTTGGCAGGGATCTGTGGACCCCCAAGACCCTGGTCTGAAACTGTGGGCACTGCAACGGCTTTGGGTTTTACACACACTTGATTTTTTTCTTTAATGTTCTCTTTTTGGAGTTTTTTGGGTTTTCTGCTATTGCTGTCTTTTTTTCTTTTCAACCCAGAAAAGGCACCCACAATGTATATTAAGGCGTCATTAGTTACCTCCGCTGCAGACTCCCTCAGGGCTTGGTAAGGAGCAGGTGTCTGAGGCTTCTTTGTGAAAACCATCCGGCCTCAGGGCCCAGCCCTGCCCCGCTCAGAGCATGGGCAGGCAGGGGCCCTGCATCTCCCGCTGGCCAGCGGGAGCAAAGGATGAGGCCAGGGCTCCCTGGCCAGCCTTCTCCAGCCTCTCAAATTGTGGTCTGCCTGCATGGGCCTCTCAGTGTAGGGGTAGCTGCCTCTCAAATGCAGATGCTGGGGTTGCACCTCAAGCCCGCTAAACCTAAATCACTGCAGATGGGACTAAGAATGCTCCCTGGGTGAAGCTTATGCACGCTACACTTTGAGAACCACAATCCCAAGAAAGCCCAGCTAAGTGGGAAGACTTTGTCCCATCCCCAGGAAGCCAAGGCATCTGAAATATGCTCTTAAGCAAAGCCTATCCTGGCAGGGATGGGGTGAGATTTGGCCTGGCCCTTTGTTCAGTTTCTGCTATCGCCTAAGGAAGTAGGAGGGTCAGCCCCAGACAACCCCCATGGGATTAAAGATGTTCACCATGCAGCTTTAAGCAGGCCTTTGTTGCTTTTGGAAATTCCATCTTTGCCTGTTTGGCAGTTGTTTTTCCACCCCTTAATGTTGTGAAAGCCATAAGAATGAAAGTGGCAGAAGTCACCAGGACCTCGCTCTCCCACTTCAGGGGCGAGGTGGAAATAGGGGGCAGGGCCTCTTCATCCCCTGGAGTCTTTCACCCCAAACTCTTAGAGATGTTCCTCAGGCTTTCCTGTCCCTCACCCTCCCAGCTTCCCTCCAAAGGTACTCCTTGACCCTCCTTCCTCTTCTTTCCCACTGAGAAGAGAAAGTACAGGGCTGTTCCAGCCTTCGCAGCTCCAGGGACACGATGGCACCCCGTGGTCCCCACGACTCCCACCCTGCCTCGCCCAGGGCAGATATTCCCACCAGGGAGGGCCCCGCACAATCGCTGCCTGCCAGCTGGCCTTCATCCTGTTGGCACTCTCTGCCTCTGCTCTTCTAGGTCACTGAGTAAGACCAGTGTACTGTGAAGGACCAGGCCCCGTGGCTGTCTGCCAAGAGGCTGGGAGAAGAAAGGCCCCCTGACATAGGATTATCTGCTCCGTGCTCCTACACGCCCTCTCTGACTCCTAGGTTGCCCAGACTTGATCGGCGTATGGGCCTCTCTTCCTCCCCTAACGCCAATAAAAGCACACCTACCAAACCATCTTGAAAGGCCATTGCCAGCCTGAGCTTTGTGGTTCCTCCTTTATTGGAGAGAGTTGTTCTCCCTCCTAATTTGTTCTTTCCCACAGTACTCAATAGGGTGATCATTCCCATTTCTAGGAAAGGGAAACTGAAATTTGGCGGTAAGAGGCTCCAGATAAAACCAACTGCCCCCAGGTGACAGCTGCGTCAGCTGCCATCTGAAAAACTTCCTGTGATTGATTTACCTACCCAGAGTATGCAACGTCCACTAGTTGATTTCCCATTAGTTTCCAGATAGCCTCCGTAAAGGGCTCCTGCGTGGCAGCCAGCCCTGTGCGGTGACTTCAGTCAGTCCTCTGAGCAAAGCCTGCAGCTGCCCTAAGCAAATTAGGGTCATGGCTGGTTTATGCTTACAGCAGTCTTACCAGCATGTCCACCATGACATAGTAAGAATTACGTGGCAACCCAATGCACAACACACCCACCAAAACAAGTTTTACAAAACAACACTATCCTTACTTAACATGCCACGCTCTCTGATTTTTTTCTGCTCTATTTAATTTTTTTAGTGCCAGTTGCACCCTCCTGGACTGATTTATAACCCATGAATAGTTTCCAATTCACAGTTTGAAAAACCCTGCCCTTCAGTGAAACACAAGCCCCTGTGGGAGACAGACAAACAGGCCTCATAAGGTAAGGAAGCTTGTGTCCCACTTAGCATCCTGGCAAGAACCTGATGTTGCAAAGCACAATCTATACCTCCAGCGGCACAGACACAACTTCTCTGGGGATTTGAAGTGCACTAGCAGATCCTGCAGAGAGCGCCCAACCTTGAAGCCACTGAAACAGTGAAAAAAGCCCAGGTCCCACGTGTCAGTGTTCACTCTGCTCATCTCCATCACTTGGACGGGGGCTGGTGTTGTTCTTTTTAAGCAGAAATTCACTCAAGGGCCTCCTGAAAATCCAACTCCCTGGGGAGGGCGTGCACGTGTATTTTTTAAATGTCCACGTGATTCTGATAGTGCCCATCCACCAATGAGCATTTCAGAACTGATTCGCCTGCAGACTTACAACAAAGACCCAGAGGTAAAACCCCCAAGCCTAATACTACATCAGCTCTAACACAAGTTTTTACCTTAGATATTGAACACATTTTGAGGGTGCTCCACAGAGCTCAGTAATGACAAGACACGATGTCTCCTTTTGCTCCAGATCTTATGTGTCTTTGTCATTCTGAGTAGACCACAGGTTCTTCATACCTGACTCTCAAAGTGATATAGGCAGAAAAGAAAACAAGGCTAAGGAGCAGCTTTTTGAAGTTCCCACCCTCCAAGGCATACTCAGGACAGCTCTGTGACTGGGAAGGCAGCTGGGAGGGCTGTTCGGAAGGGAAGGGAACATGTCTAGAGCAGGCCGGCCAGCTGCCCTTTGCTGTAAGGCAGTTCTCATTCTGTACTGACATGAGACTATTCTAAGATGGTAATCCCTGAAGTTATTCCACACCTGCTTCCCACAGCTTTGGAGGCAAAATGTCCTTTGGGTGATGCTCTTTACCCTACACAAGGCCTCATCAGGCCTCAGCTGCAAATTGTGAAGCGTGTTGATCACTCTTAGCCGCAGGCTCCTTTCTTTGAGAAATCTCTAAGTCCTTCAACTCCATCTGCCAGTCTGGGTCTGACTTCCCCTCTAGGGCTCAGCAAACTTACTTGGTGGAAGGTCAGATAGGAAAGCCTTTAGGCTTTACCAGACTGCTCAGCTACGCCGCCGCAGCAGGAAGGGAGCCCTCGATAATATGGAAACCCATGGATGGGCTATGTCCCAATAAAGCTTTAAAAAACAAGCGGGTCTTGCAGAACCATGGTATGCCAACCCCTACCCTAGAGGAGCAGCCCTAAATCACAGCTCCTTCTGCCTCCAGCCTCATCAGCATCACAGGAACTCTTCAGAAATGTAAATTCTCAGGGCCCCCTCCAGATCTACTGAATTTGAACTCTTGTGGGTGAGACCCAGCAATCAGGGTTTTAAAAGCCTTCCAGGTCATGCTCCTGCAAGCTCAAGTTTGAGAAGCACTGCCTCTGGCCGCCTGCCAAATCTGTCTGCTCCAGGGCGCCCAGTCAGGCCTCCCCCTTCAGCCCTCACAAACCTCCCTCTCCTTAGTACTTAACAAACTCTTTTGTTTTGCTTCCTGCTTGTCTCATGAACACCCCTGGAAAGTTGAGTCTGTGTCTTTGACTTGTGTATCCAGATGAAACACTGAATAAAGGTGGGAAAGGCCTTTCCCTCAGAGAAGATATTATGCTCAGAATTTTCAGCCCACAACTCATTTTTCAAAAATACACACAAAGTGCCTGCTGTGCGCCAGACTGTTTCAAACCAGCAAGTCGCTACTTTCATGGAACTTACAATCTACCTGGGGAGGTGTAATAAACACATCAACGTCAATACGAACAAAAGTAAAGCAAAGGAACATGGCGGTGATTGCTGGGGTGAGTGGGTTGTAAACAATGTGATTTGCGAAATCCCGCAAGAGACCACTGTGTTTTTATGACCTAAAAGTGAACATGTAGGACGTTTTAGATAATCCTCTTCGTAGGTCGAGCTGCAACAGTACTCATCTTCATTGAGGCGGTGGGATAGATTGAGTTTGCGGCAGTAACAACAGAGGCGCACTTAGCACACTAAGCTCGCACTTACCTCCGTCTCCGGGTCTCCGGGTCGGTTCGCCGGGTCGCCAGGTCGCCGCCGAGTCGCCGCGGGCAGGGGAGAGCTTCCCTCCCAGAGGGTCTCAGGTTCCCTGCCCTCACAGCAGCAGACACCGCAGCAGAGAGGTGCGGGAGGCCTGGGAGCTCACCACAGCCTCGGCCCCAAGTGATGCTTCCCGCCCTTCCTCCCGCCTTCCGCCTTCCGCCTTCCATCCCACTCTATTGGTCAAAACTAATCACGCTACCTCAGCTTATTTCCCGCGAAGGCAGCAAGGCGATGCCAGGTGTTCCCGATCATTTAGTGAACTCCTTTTCTACCACAACCTCACTATTTTTAGCATGTTGTGTGATTGCAAGAGTCCATGTATGACTGAGGTCAGCTTTCCAGCCATCACCTTAGGCCCTGGGGGCCACCTGTGCACAGCTCACAGTCAGTGGCTCAGAGGAGGTTTGCCGCGGGTCATGGGAAGGTGGCTATGCAGCTTGTCACCCAAGCCAGGATACTGCTGAGCATGGGAGGGGCTACTGCTAATAACACAGGGACACCACACACATATCAACTGTCCAGGCAAGACAGGACCTATGGTCAGCCTAGCCAGAGGTCTTGATGCCCAAACCCTCATCTCAAGTGAAACCAGATAATGTTGGAATGTTTAAACGTCCACATGTCCTTTGTTCATGGCATAAGGCAGACTATCCTAAGGAGAAATTCAGGATTTAAGTAATAAAAGTGATGCAGGTAATTGATCTCTGTTGGCAGGGCTGTAAGGAAATCTCTTGGGATGAATGAGAGGCTGTCAGCTCTATCGGTGTCCTGGTATGAGTGGGGACTCGAGTTGGGAGGGTGAGATGTTAAGGGCAAGCCAACATTTAATGCAAGTGGGGGGCAGTTTCTTCCTGCGAAGTAACTGGAGAGTTTCATCCTTGAATGTTCAAAATGCCATTTGTCAAAACAGAGATAGAGGCAATGTCACAGACATCTTGAAAGTCTCCAATACCCAAACCTGTACAGAAAGCCTTCTTTTTCTATCTTACTTTGACAGATACAAATTTTAAATATTGAATTAGGGACACAAGGAGATCTGAGCGGAGCTGCATAGCTCTGAAAGTGAAGCCCAAATGAGTATTTTAAAAACTGATCATGAGATTCTTAAAACAATCCATTTCTTCATGATGAGAGAAGGCAGAGGTACAGTTTGAAAAAAAAAAAAATTACTGCTAAGAAGAAAAGGCCAGAAAGAAATAATCACAGTTGTCACCCAAAAGTGGTGGTGAAGGTTTTAGCATTTTTATAATCTTTATATACATTTGTTTTTTTTCAGTGTCCCCATATTGCAGGTTAGACTCACAACACTTATGGAGAGCTTACTGGGTGCCAGTGTCTACTCAGACACTTATGAGTACCGACTTGTTTAATCCTTACAAAATACCCCTCAGTAGCTGCTCTAATTATCCCTCTTACCCATGAGGAGACTGAGACACAGAAGGCTTGAAAACCTTGACAGAGGTTATGCTACCAGAAAGCCCAAGCCAGGGCCCTAAATACATGCCTTTCCCTTCGCCACCCTGCCACTCCACGAGGGCCTTATGCACCTGCAGAAAGAGCTGGCTTTGTCCTTGCTTGTTTTTTTCTAATGCAATCTATCGAAGATATAGAACAGTACATGGAACACAACAAATTCTCATGAAGTGAATGAATGAATGGATGGATGGATGGATGAATGAATGAATGAATGAACGAATGAGGTCTCTTGGGGAGCACAGAGTTTCTGTGTGACTGGACTTCCAGAAGGCAGAATGGCATCAAAGAAAACCCCAGTCCTCGAAGTCAGGTCACTGGGTTCTTGGCCTGGATCCTGCTTATCACTTTGTTCTCTCGACTGTGATTTCTTCATCAGTACATTTGAAGATATCCTGTCCTCCCACATCACAGGGCTGTTGTGGGAAGCAAATGATATGATGTATGTGAGATTGCTTTGAAAACACTGTAAAATGCTCTACAAATTATATATATAATTACATATGTGTGTGCAATTATATATGTAATCATTGTTAGTAATCATATAATAATATAATAATAATTGCTACCCAGGACAGGTGGGGACTGCAGAGAGAAAAACGTTGTTTCACGTTCAAAATCCTACCTCTACAGGACCAGGTCGTAGAACAACAGGCTCCTTCGGTAAAAATGCCCAGCCGGGAATATGTGGATCAGGCAGCCATAGGGAAAATTCAAAGTTCGTCATCTATTACCAGTGTCATGGTTTTGTGTATTATTGTTGTTATTTGTAGTAACTCCTAAAGGTAGAGTTTAGACAAGATTCAAAATGAATCTCAGCTATAGAAGACCTCCGGTTCTGTAAGAAGCCGACAGGCTGCTGGCTTCATTCTGGTTGTGTTTGTTATCACCGAAGCTCCTAAGAAGTGACTCCTGAGGATAGTAGAGACAGGACCTGCGGTCCATGCACACAGCCCCGGGGATTCAAAACAGATGGGGAAAGTGTGGGTGGGGGGAGTGGGTGAGACAAGAAAGAGAAGAAAGAGACACACAGGGGAGGCAGGGAGGGAGGGAGGAGGGAAGGAAGGAAGAAGAATTGGAGGGAGGGAAAGGATTTTCTGTCATTTTCATGATTCGCTTTATCATCCACATGAAATCTCCAGGTTCCAGGGTCCTGCTATTCCCCTCCCACACTCATCCTCCCCTCTCTGGGCTCCCTCTCAGGCAGAAGTGTTTCGATGAGGGGTGCTAGAAATTTGTTCAGTTCTAAGCCCTTTATTATTTCGTTTTGAGAAAAGGGCTTATTTTTATTGACTAGCATTAGATGACTGGGGGCAGCCGGGACAGCTGAGAGCAGAAGAATGGCCCATTTCTGGTGACAGGGAGTTACAGGAATATCGGGGAGTGAGACGCACGCCAAAGGGGCCCTCCAGCTTGCGGGTGTGTCTTTGTGGCGCGGGCAAAGCAGAGGGTGGACTGGGTGCTGGGTGCTGCCCGCCCTTCCCGGGCTTTCAGGCTCTGAAAGGCTCGTCAGAAGCAGATGTCACCTGGTAGAGGCCAGCAGCATCCTGCACTCTCACCACGCACACACGCACACGTACGCATGCGCACGCGCACATGTGCGTGCACGCGCACTGCTGGGTAGCACACAGAATCTAATCTTCCTTCGTAGGAAGCCGAGGTGCTTACCAGAGCCCAAGATGTTCAATTTGATAGCTACACAACGTGACCTCTATGTTAGACATAAATCCACAAAAATGACATTTGCTCTTTCTTCTAGATGGTTATTTGGGAAAATAAAAGAAGAGAGATGGATGACACTGTTCCATGTTCTGCAGAGGGGAAAACCTGGCCTTTTTTCATAGCAGGAGAACATGTCACTGCCCCCCTGACTATACATTAGGGGTACAGGGCCCCAGAGAATGCTCCTGTTTGACGGCAAATGCTACAAATAGGCAAAGGATGGCAGAGCGGCAGAAGGCTTGCCCGTGAAGTAAAGCCATTCACTGCCAGGAGTCACCAAACCTGTATTACAAGGGCCATCTCTCCAGTTTGTCTCCCAGTTTGGCCCGCAGCCCTGAAAGGGACTGGGCTCGGCCATCATCGCTTTCCCTCCAGGTGAAACCCATAAGCTATCTCTCCCCATTTTCTAATATCGGGACTGCTACCTGAGATCATTGTTTGTGTTGGAAAATGTTCCTGCTGCTTTTCCACCTGGCCTGTCTCCCCAGGGGCTGAGAAGGGAAAAAGTCACCGATGTAATAGCCCAGCCTGGGGCCTGGGGGGATGGCAACAGGGCAGGAGGGAGCTGGCCGCTGTGCAGCAGTGCCTGCAGGGGCCGTCAGCTTCCAGGGCCAGCCCTTAGAACAGTCTGGTCTTGGTTGTGAGGCTCCTGCTTTTGCCTAGGAAGCCGCCCTGGACGATGCCTCTCAGGCCTCTGGCTCTCCCTCCATCTGCCTCCCTAAGGCACCGCAATCGCCGCTCCCCGTGCTCAGGACTCCGCAGGCCTCCCTAGCTTGGGGTGTGTCCTAGCACCACCTCCTTGGGCTTCAAGAGCTGTGCCACCCTCTGCATGGCCTGCAGCCCCCTCCCTCCCCCAGTGCACACTGTCCTCCTCAGCTGCTGGCTCTCCAGTTCTCCCAACAGAGCGCCGGGCTCCCTGCGGTCTTCTCCATGATCTCTTCCTGCTGCCCCAAGGGGCCTGGGCAAACGCAGTTTTTGGTCCAGCCATGTGCTTTTTATTTTTTTGTTTGGGGGGGTGGGTGCAGAGGTGGAGAAGTGCAGTTAGCACGGCCACCTTTGCACTAGGCGCGCGCGGGCAGCTCTGGGAGAGCAGCCTGCACCCAAGTGGACCAGGAACCCCCCAGCAGGCCTGGAGGGACCAGCATCTGCAAGAGCTGGGATTCACCTTTAACCCTACACTTCCGGGAAGCAGTCAGTCCCCTCTGCCAAGGAAGGAATGAAATCCCTGTGGCTCGGGGGAGAGGTAGCAGGAGCGGGAGGGCCTGAGCACCAGGCAGCAGTGTCCTTTCTCACCAGGGAGACCCCACCGTCCCTGTCCCTGCTGTTGCCAGGCAAATCCTCTGGCACAGCACGCTGAGGTATTTCAGGGAATCCAGGAAATTATCTTCCTTTACACAATGGAGGCTGTATTACTTAAAATTTAAAATATATCGGTGTAGGAAGATAAACAAAGTCAGTTTTATGAGAGAATAACCAGACAAGGAAGCTCTGCCCAGATTCTCCTTTTTGTCACATCACTAGGGTTTCAAGGATTAATTCTTCCTCCTGTCCCCCCCTTCTCCTGTCTCCCCTTCCTCTCTCCCTCGTTCCGTCTCTCAGCCTCTGGGATAATACAATTCATCAGCATAGCCCTTACTATGTTGCCAGGTACAAGAGTTTTTCAGATCATTTAACCCCAAAACTCTGAGGAAGGTTCTGTTTTTCTGCATCACATTCTCTTCTCTTATTATCTCTGTCTCTGACGTACATCACACTCACCACACACGCATAGTCTCAAACACTCTCATACAACATCTCATACATTATGTACACACTCATGCACACATCACACACACACACCTTGGGTCCCTCTTTGTTTCTATCACACACATAAAATTACACACTCCACACTCTGGGCCTCTGTCTCTCTCACCTACTGTCTCTCTGTCTCTGTCTCTGTCTCACACACACACACACACACACACACACACACACACACATACCACTTTGGGCCTCTGTCTCTTTCTCACAATCTAGTCCATGGTCATTAAGAAGCAGACCATCTCCTCAGGGAAGAACAGATTGAAGAACTTCATGAGCTTCCCTCTTGCTGAACCATCTGGAAATTGGCTGAGCTACTGCAGGCTGGGGTCGTCCCTGAGGTACCTAAGCGCTGAGACATCCTTCCACCCCAACTTGATTAAAACTCGTGAGAAAGGAAATCACACTTCTCTGTATGTGGGAGCCCCACTACATCCACACCAGGCTACCCAGCCTGGCAGTGTCCCAACCTAAAGCTGGGTCTGAAGGGGCCCGCCCTCGCTTCTTTTCTTGGCACTGCTCTGAACTTTAAGGTGAGGGAAAAGACAAGAAGACAATGAGGAGAGAAAACAGCAAAAGACAATTCCGTTTCTGCAAAGACCTTATGGCAGCAGTACTAGGTAGAAGGAGGGGTCCCTGGATTCAAATCCTGGCCTGTTACTAACTACATCTGGTCACTTCCCCCTGTGGGTTTCTAGTTTTCTCATGAGGAATAGAATTGTATCACTTTTTATTTTTATTTCCTCTTTTCAAACAAAATCATAGAGCTAATATAAAAAAATACAAGAATGGGGGCAGGGAGGGGCTTCTCTCTCCTCCCAGGAGTATCCCTTCTGGAGGGTGGACGCTGCCTCCTACAGCCATCGGGTTGTGGAAATGTCAAACACAGCTCCCTGTCCACCAAAAATTTACAGGGAACAGATGAGGAGGCATAATTATCAGGGGACCATGTGCAAAGAACAGTGGGTCAACGCCAGGGAAAAGTGATCTGAAATTGTTGATCCACTTGTGGATACATATAAAAAAAAAATTGAAAGCAGGGACTCAAAGAGATATTTGCACACCCATGTCCTTGGCAACACTATTCACAATAGCCACTGAGTGGTGGAAGCAACCCAGTGTCCACTGGCAGATGAACAGATGTGCAAAGTGTGAGAGACACGTACAACAGAATGTTATTCAGTCTTAAAATGGGTAATTCTAAAACAGACAACAACAGGATGAATCTTGAGGACATCATGCTACGTGAATTAAGCCAATCACAAAAGGACAAATACTACATGATTCCACTTATATAAGAAGGTCCCTAGAGCAGTCAAATTCACAGTGACAGAAAGTAGAATGTGGGTTGCTAGGGACTGGAGAAGGGTGAGTGGGGAGTTACTGGATGGAAAGCACAGTAGAGAGGTTCAGTTCTGCAAGATGATGAGTTCTAGGGAGGGTGGTGATTATCGTGTGATAAAGTGAATGTCTGTAATGCCAACGACTTGTATACGTCAAAATGGTTATGAAGGGAAAATTCATGTTATGTGTATTTTATGATTTAAAAAAATTATTTTCATAATTGAGTCTGTGTATCCAAACGTGACCAAGGTTGGCATGGGCTGGGTTCTGCTCAGCCTGCTGTGGCTGTGGCCCGAAGCCTGCTCCATCCTGGCCATACGGAGTCTCCTTGTTTCTTAAGCCCTTTGCATGTTCTCTTCCTTTCACCAAATCTTTTACCTTAGATGTTTCCTTGGCTCCAACCCACTTGGCTCTCTCCTCAAATGCCACCCCCTCAGAGCCCTCACTGACACTGTGAACTAAAATGCCACTCTTGTGTACGTACACACACACACACACACACACACACACACACACACACACACACGTGCGTGTGCGCACTGCCTGGTAGGGGCCTTCGTTGCATCTACTGCCTGCACCACATTTACCTCCACTGCTGCATCGGCACCCCTCTCTTCACTTATTTCCCTTTTCTGATTCCCCTGCAGAACATAAGCTCCATCAGGACAGGGACTCTGTATGTTCCCTGCTCTCTCCCCCGTGCCTCGTAGATCGTAGGCGCGGACAGGGATTTTTGGAAGAATGACAGCTTGCCTGTATGACGTGCCGAGGCTCCATTTTGCAGCCCCATCTGGTTCCACCTACCTGGACTTGTCTCTTTGCCATTTATCTTTCTCAGGAGCCATTTACGGAGGTGCTGTCCAGCTAAAGATGGGCTTGGAGGATTTGATTCAGTCACAGCTAAATAATACTTAGTACCATCTTCTACCCTTCTAACTTGGCTTTACAGTTTAAATACCAGGAGCATGACAGATGGTGAATTCGGAGGGGAGAGTCAATTTTAGAGAACATAGAACTCGGCTTTAAAAATAGAATCATACAATTTCTGAGGTGGAGAGGACCACAGACTTGGGCTGAGTTTGAAGCAGTGAGACAATATCCAATTGCAAATGGACTGCCCGCCCCTGCCCGTGGACAGACTGGTGCTGTCCTCTTGGCCGAGCTCCATTAGAACCAGGCTAACAGGAAAAGCTTTTGCAGAGGAGGAAAAGGAGCTTCTGGTGGCAGCGAGGACCCAGAGGAGAGGCCCAGGCACCCTCTGGCAGGCCCGCAGGTGAACTTTGATCCTCTTCAGTGTGCTCCAGAGCAGCCTGTGGTCTCCAAAGCCAACTTTTAGGAATCAGATGTTTCAAATTGCTTGTGTACAACTACATGTTTTAAAAGCTCTGATTATCCTCCTCCTCCAAATTAGACTAAACCTCAAAAAAAGATCAACTCTGTGTTAAAATTCTATGGAAACCTGAAGTCAGAATGGCAATTTTGTTTGATTTTTCAGGCAGTGGAGCCAACTCCCAGCAAATGCACCACCGCTGTGCCATTATTACATTTGCATCCGCTCTGCCTGACAACTCCACCATGGCAGAATGCTCCGGAATAGAGGGAATGTGGTCAGGAGGCCAGCGCCTCTTTAGCTGTGGGCTGCAATTAGTTTACAGGTCATGAAATCATTTAATGGATCATCATGAGAATTTTAAGTTGAAATAGAATGCAATTAAGTAGAAAATACAGTAGTGCATTGCAGGTACTAAAGGTAAACATTGCTTCAGGAAACTTCTTCCATTATCTACAAGTGTCTATGTGTCTACTGCACTGCAGTATGAACTCTGCTTCTTACTGTGAGTCCTGGTCAAAACAAACTTGAAATTTCACTCCCCTGTCTCCCTGGTCCATTTTCCATTTAGGGCTCAACACTTCTATATCCAGCCCATGCTTAATCATTCCTTAATTCCTGCATTTATTAAAGACCCATAGTGTGGAAGGCACTGTGCTGAGTCGGGGAAACAAAGATGAATAGACCACTGTGTTAGGCAGGGGCCTGGCAGGGGCCAGGTGGCACACTCTAATTGGGTAATATGAGGAGCGTTAAATAAAAGACCTATTTATCTGGTGTGGGCAGGGTATAGGGAAACCTAAAGCGATGGGTAGTGCAGAACCCCGGCCTGTGAGCAGCTGAGCAGGGAGCGAGAGGAACAGTATCTCAGCCTTGCCCTCTCTCTCTCTCTCCCTTGCATTTCCCACCCACGAGCCCAGGATCTCAGTGAGGCCGTCTGTGGCCAAGCAGGGAGAAGGAGGGTGCAAAGAGAATATGAGGGCAGATAGAGATGACCGCCAAATCCCTGCTCCCCGGGAAGTTATATCTGATGGATGAGAGGGCACGTAATCCAAAGCTACAGAGGTATTTGGGAGAGACATATTAATGAGGACCCCTGGAAGCCCCCACGAGGCACTGGATTCTTCAAGGAAAGTTATGGAAGCTGGAAAGCCAAGAGGCAGAGTGGACTGCCTCCCCAGCATCCTTTCCTTTGGGAACTGCCCTCCCTGCGGGTCCCCGATCTAGTACCCCACTCCTTTCTGCTGCAAAGGCCCAATCTGAGTGAGTCCCTATTCCCTCACCGCAGTGACTGACTCCACCCCTCAGAGTCTCCCCTGGGATCTTCTGCTGGTGAATTCAAAATGCTGGGAGGACATCAAGTCAGAACTATTGCTGCCACCTCTCCCGTTCTGGCAGTAAGTGTCAGTATTCAACTTAGGGACAAAATTGAGGCGGAGTGGAGAATCTCCTTATGGGACATGTCTGGCACGCGGAGTTACCTTATAGTTGGACACATGCTGTGCTCCTGCTGAAGCTTTCTCTCTTTAAGTCAGTTGGAGTTGAACTGCCGTCCTAGCACAGTGCTGAACTTGAATTTCTGTACCGATCACTGCACAGAGGAAACCGCATGTACAAAAGTGAGGAAGTGAGAAAGTGATTGGCATATTGAGAGCTGCCAGGTTTTGTGGCCTGGTCAGAGGCTGGGTGTTTGAGAAGGGGAAGCAAATAGGATAAGGTCTGACAGCGGACTAGGTCAGACGGGAAATGTGTGACTACCCATTAGGGATTTTAAGCAGGAATGACACAGACTGTGCACTTTGAAAAGCTCACCTTGAGCTCAGGGTGGAGGCGAGGAGGCCTGGAGGGAAGGAGCTACTCAGAGTCTGGGGCAGACTCAACACACACCAGAATTCAGCTGGGGACACTGGAGAAAAGAGAGCAGAGATGGGGCTCCAGAGGGAAGTATAAGAGTCTAGAATGAGTCCAAAGTTCTGATTTGGGTGAGATGGTAGATAATGGCATAAAAGGAATCTTACCCATTTTCCACGTAACTTGGAGCATGTTCTCCTTCCTGATCACCATTTCTTGGAGCTAGTCTAGGTTTGTCCATCTCATATAACTGACATGGGGCCCAGAATTCAACTGGAGAGTCCACAAGTGGCTTGACCAATGGAGGAAAGGACAATCACACACTTTTTAAATGAATGCAGCCCATTGGTCCTGGGCTCTTCCTGGAAATCATTTCACAGTGATGACTCACATGGAATATCTTATTGTCTAAAACCCACACGTAGTTTTCTCATAGGTTCTGGCTTATTTTTTAAATGGGGGAGAAGCATTTTTACCAGTGAGTCATTCTTTTTATTTAACCCGTCTGAAATGCAGCCCTGCACCATTAAGCTTAGCATGTCTTTCCTATATTCAAAAACTAGGCATCTCTAATCTGAATCCAATTTAATTCAACAAATGAGTTTGATGTGAAGATCCTAGAACAGAAATTGCAGGAGCTAAGTGAAAAGGACATGCTCTTGACATTTTCAAGCTTAGAATCCAAGGAAATATACATTTATACCTCCAAAGTGATTAAAAATCTTTGGGTCAATCTCCAGTGTGGCGTATTCTCTAGTGCGAGCCTGGGGGTCCTGGCTTAGCCTTCACACTAACAATCTTAAATACAACTTTCATTCAGTGGGAAAACAATGACATGCAAAGGGCATATTAGGAAGCCTGCTGTCTTATCACCACCCCTTGTAAGACACAGCCACAGAAGTGAGTGAGGTTCTGGAAATGGCACTATTTATCATGAGGCTCTCCTAGCATCTTCACAGCTCAGCAAGTCTGAAAGGTTTCACCAAATGAACCTCTGATTGCCTGTTATCTGTCTGCAGTGTTGATAATTCCAGATAGTCACTGGCCCTTCAACTCCATTGTCTTTGCCCTAGATCATGTCCCCTGGGTTCATGGTTTGTTCCATCCTTTGCTTTCTCTTCTCTGGGGTCTATCTTTTACTTATTTCCAGAACCTCACTAACTTTTGTGGCTACATCTTACAAAGGGTGGTAATAGATAGCAGGCTTCCTAATGTGCCCTTTGCATATTGTTTTTCCATTTTAGCAGTTTTTAATAAAAGTTGTACTTAAGATTGTTAGTGTGAAGACTAACTAGGAGCCCATAATTGCACACTCTAAATGGGTTCTGCTATCCATCTCATAGAACAAAGCACACTTAGTGTGAAAGAACTTTAATAGAAAAGTTGGATAGGATTAGTGTGCATACAAAGAGAAAGATAATCGTTTCCCATTGAAACGCCCAGTTACCTATCCTCCCCTCACGAGGAAATGCCAGCCAAACAGGCTTGGCCCAAAGTGGGGCCACTGAGGCCTGAAAATCTGCCACAAGTCTAAGTCACTTTCTGGGAAGAAACTATAGGAAAGGGGCAGAAGAGACCAGGCATGTCTGGAAGGAGAATGAAGCATGGTAACCTGAGAGGAGCAGCCTGGGGGGCTTAGTAACAACCTTTGGCTCAGTTCCTGGTATGCAACTTAGCGCCTGGTATGAATCTTGCTCCGTGTCAGACCATGTACTGCCATGAGGCAGGACAGACCTGGGGGGGTCCCATGACTACTGAACCTTCACTCACTCCCTGGTATGCAACTATACAACTCACCTCTTGGCATGGCCACGTCACATCTGACCATGTGCAGCTGCCAAGGCAAACCCACCCGGAACATTGCAGAAATCGAAAGTGTACATCAGCCCTTGACTTCCTACAAACGGGGCTCAGCCGTTGGATGCGTATCTGCTGAGTCAGCAGAGGGGCAATAAACCTGCTTCTTGTCAGCCCTGGTGTCTAAGTTGCCTTTGTGCCACATAACAAAAGAAGTAAAATCAAAATACAAACCAAGGTAATAGCTGCCACTGCAGCCTCCCCATGTCTCTCACGACTCCGTGTGTTTCCTCCCATGTCCCACAAGTCCCTGGTGCAAGTCCAGCTCTAAGAAGCAAGTGGCACTTCCCTTCACTTCTCTCCTGCACGTGTGTCCTCCAAGCCTTCCTCCCAAGTCCCCCTTTCCATCTCTTTTCTAGCTTCCCCTCCCACAGCGCCCTTCATTAGGTGGGGCAGGGAACATGGAACCTCTTCTTTTTATGTAGATTACACTCTGTTACAAGATTATTTTTGCTTTGTTTCACTGTTTTTTTCTTTTAGTTAACCTTTTCCTTTCTTATTTGTCAAGATTTGGCTTTGTATTCTAGGATCTTCTGTAGACTTTGTCCAGTGTTAGACTAGTGAGAACCACCTTGCTGGGGTGAGATCCCAGCAAACCCCGTGCCATGCGCCTTCTCCCGTGGCCCTCACTCAACAGAGATGACATATTTCTTCCTGTAAATCTGGATAACTCTGCTCGTTTGCTCCCCTTTGTAGTGTCCTTGAATAATCTGACCTTCATAATCCTTCCAGACGGACATGGATTGAACATTGTATTATTGGCCCTAGCTCTTTGGAAAGAGGGGAAGGCATAGTCTTCTCCAAATATAGGAAGGTGCATTAAAATGCCTTTTATGGTTCTTGCTTGTGTTAGAAGTCACAAAGGGATTGAATTTCATTTTGGCCCCTAGCACTTCAGCAATGCCTCAGAAGGCCCCTTTGCACATTTTATCGCAACTCCCAGGCTTTCCTTTCACCCCGCCTCCCTTCCCGTAAACTCCCACCCCAGCTCTTACCATCTGCGCTCAGGTTCTTCAGTGAGCGCTGCGGTAGCCAGCACACCGTGGGCGTCCCTCCGCTTCCATTTCTCCTCCGTCACCACGCACGCGATCTGACCCCCCAGGCGGTGGGAGGCTGTGCCCCACACATTGCACGGTGCCCCTTTCTGCAGATCGGTGGGTGGGCCTGACACAGGATCTCAGGATGGAAAAGTTGCACGACATTCGCAAATCCATTCATGCTACCCACACTGACTGAGCCCCTGCTGCGTATCAAGACGATGGGAGGGACAGTCACAGGAAAGAAGCCTGGAGACCGGAGGGACAGACCACAGCTCCAGGCCCACTGTGCACAAGAACTTGGGGAGCAGGGAGCAGCTCTCTCTCACCCAGCCTCAGGGCCAGGGAGCTGAGGGAAGGAATGAGAGTGCCAGAGAGGGACGCGCCCATCTCTGTGCCTGCCATAGAGTGGGTCCCAGAGCGTGCACAGCTGGTGGGAGTACAGGGGCCTGGGAGGCAGGTGCGGTGTTTTTCTCAGCTTAGATTCCATAAGAAGCCACTGAAAAACCAGAAGTGAAATGATCAGAGCGATCACATTTCCTTTCTTTGATGGTCTAGAGGTGCAGAGCTGAAGTAGCAGCCGCTGCTAGCAACGATAATAGGTCATCGTGCGCAATTTAGAGACTAATTTACCTTTCTTTCATCTTATTATCTCTTCATTCCCATGTCCTTGTTTATATTAATTTTTGTTGTACTCCTCCCATCTCTGCAAACCCCATCAAATATAAAAGATCTAAAACATGTTAGCCCTTTTACTCTCGTAACTCCCCTTGAGTTAAACATCTGTATTCTCATTTTCCAGAGGGAAATCAAAGCAGGGAAGTTTTATAACATGCCCATGGTCTTGGCATCATTTCGTTCATCCTGGGACCTGTTCAGAATCTTGCTTCCCCAAGACATTGTAAACACAAGGGAGGCAGCAACTGTGTCTGCCTCAGTCACGGAGTGTGCGTCCCTCAAGCACCAGTGGAGCATGCCCAGCAGGCCCCAGCAGGGTGGTTGACTGATTGTCCCTCCCCAGTGTGCACTGGGGTCCTAGACCTGCGCGTCGTCTGCTCCATTACACTGTCCACTCCACGCCTGCTTCAGCATCTCCTCGGCCAAGGCCCAAGCCCGTTCCGTCCTGTAGGTACACGTGCTTTTGAAGATGACCCCTGCAAAGAAGATCAAAGCAACATTTCCCTACTTTGATCCTTTGACTTTCAAGTACATCAAGTAACTAAAGCCAGGCAACCAGTTGGTTACCTTTAGAACTATACTTTTAGGAGTGGAAGAAATATGAGCAATGATTCTGATTGGGCCAACTCATTTTACAGTGAATTCACTCAGGCTCAGAGACAGAGACTTGCTCTCCAAGGTCACACAGCTGGTTCACAGCAACTTTCGGTCTCTGCAGTGGTTGCCAGGTGTCTTAAAAATGTTTGTGGTATCTATACTGTGGATTTGTTCATTCGGAAACATAAAGAGTAAATGTTTAATTTAGCTTGCTCATAAAACTAAGTTGTTTGATAAATTTAGAGGTATGGTGAGAATTTATTTTTAAAGATTTTAAACCACAGCTCCATAAATTGTTCTAGCCAGATAATCTGAAACAGAGTGAGAAAACATCCTTCCACACTCAGGTTTCAGCTGTCCCTGAGCCTCTCCTTCCTCACCCACAACTCTAGTCCCTGGGCCATCTCATCTACTCAAAAGGCTCCCACCATGATTTAAAACCCAAGAAGCCCCAGGGCCTCCCCGGTGGCGCAGTGGTTGGGCGCTGAGCTGTGGAGCTGTCGGCAGCGGCGACGCGGGTTCGACGCCCGGCTGGGGTGAGTCCCACATGGCGCGGCAGACCTCTCCTGCCTTGCCCGCTGCTCCCCTCAGCAGTGTATTTCTGATCTGCCTGTTCTGCTACCCGCTCTGTCTCTGGTGGGCCCTCTCGCCGCCCCACGCCTCTGGCCTGTACCCCAGCTTCTATGTATAAATAATAAAAAAAAAAACCCAAGAAGCCCCAAATACTCTTAATAACAGAGCTAACAGGCTACCGGCACTTCCGTGCACCAGGCGTTGTTCCAAGCACCTGTAGGTTATCTCACTTAATCCTCACCACACCCAATACATATTATGCAGAGGAGAAATCAGGGCCCAAGGTCACAGGTGGTGGCACAGGCAGGCCCAGGCCCCTGACTCTGCAGCAGGTCTCCTTTGCCAGGACAGGGCTACCTGCAAAGGTAAGCTCTAGCTCAGGGTCCTCTCTCCCGAGCGCCACATTTCAGCAAGCAACTGCCCAGAAGCTCTCCTCGGCGCTGTCCTGTAAGCAAGCTGAAGTCGGCTTGTCATCACCGTCCCCCTCTCTCACCCCCAACTTTCAGGTCAAGAGTTTAGCATCAGTTCCCAGTCATTGGTCATCGGTGGCCCTCCCTCCCTGGTTTCCTGCTACCCACCCATTTCATGCCTAGATATTCCCCAGAGCCACTCCCTCAGCCCAGGGTCGCTGCTACCGCATGAGGCTGCAGATTCTCCGATGTTTTCCTGCAGAGCATCAGCCACAGCCCCTGGTAGCCCTTGTCACGGCCCCCTCACCAACGTCAGCGGTGTTTCCAAAGGGGACTCTAAGCATACTCCCGCCAGCTCTGCTCTTTCAGTGCTCCCCTGGCTCCTCCTGGCCGCAGGACAGGTCCCCCATCCCCTGCTTTCACAACAATTCTTCCTATTTTGGAGTCCCCTTCCCCTCCCCTGAAGTACACTGGCCACTTCCTCCTTTGCTCTGAGGCTGCTCCTAACACTTGCACTTCACTGGCACCTCAGCTAGATTAGAATGATCTACTTTCCTAACTCTCTTCCCAGATAGCAAGAACTCCACTATTAGGTGCTCAGTCTATGGTGTCTGGAGGAGTAAGGCAGAGATCTCTTCAGGTGGAGGTGCAAGGGTGCAGTAAAGAATGCCCAGTATAGCTCTCCCCCTCTGACCACATACAATGGCAAAGCCAATAAAACTCCCGTTGGAAAAATGGTGGCCCCAGAGTTGGCCCAGTTTTCATCAGTTGTGAATCCTGCAGATTGGCATTGAGAAGGTAGCCCCCTTGCCCTGTCGGTGGCAGAAATTCCCCGATCAGATCCTGATGCTGTGTTCTGGGAAAAATCCCTGGGCCCTTGTTCTTCAAAGTTCTAGGCTCCTACATCTGGGAGGGTTTCTTGTCCAGTGTCCTTCCTGGCCTCGTGTGAGCTGGGCACTGAGGAGAAAGCATTCCTGGACAGCTTTAGAAGCCTGCTTTACCTACTTCCCGCTTCTGCAAATTCAGGGGCCTGAGGGTTATTTGAAGGTTTCAACAATGTTTTGTGGTAGTGGTTGTTGCTTAATTTGGGACTGGCTGATGTTTTCTTTGGCAATAGAAAGTCCCTAAGAACCTTAGTTGATTTCTCTCCTATTTGTATCCAAACAATCCAATATGTCAGTAGCAACACTTATTTTTTTTGGATAAAATTGTGTTATGTTTTAATATTTTGTCTCCCCTACTTCTGTCAGCTGAAGCGTGGCCATCTAAAAATCAACTGAAACCAAAGGCATTTATGGGAACTCCATACCCTCCATCTTTGCTAAAAGGGTGAGGCGCTTAATGTAAAAAATCTTAATGGACTGCTTCTGTTTTTCTGTTCTTTTCCAACTCTTTGGGATCTAAAAACACATTTTTCTAATACTAGACAGTTCCAAATATCTATACCTTTTATTCCCTTTCCTTTCTGCTTCCAAACTGTGCTCTTTTCTGAGCTCACCTTTACCTTGAAAGCTTTTGCTAAACATAGTAAAGAGCCACTGGTCACCAGCCTTCCTCACTGGGCACGGGGGCAGCCTGCCAAGTTACCACAGGCAACAGTTTTACAAAACATTCAGCCACTTTACATAGGGCTCTCCATCTCTCAAGTCTCTGACAGCTTCATCACCCCCCATCACCGAACCAGGACAAAAGCCCCCTATTTCAGGTTTGCTGGCGGAAGCACCCTACTTTGGGGTACTCATTTCTTATCAGTTCAGGTAAGCAATTGAAGCAAATGCTTAGCAGGTTGAGTCTCTCTTGCTCACATAACTGTGCTGACAGGGTCTAGGTTCATGGGAGAGGAACGCACAGTCGTGCAGGGCCCAGAGTGCTGAGGCTCACCTCCAAGGGCCCAGGCCTTCTCCATCGCTTCAGTGGAGGAAGAGGCAGCACAGCACGTTGCTGAGGACAGTTGTCTATGGCCAGGTCTGGGAGTGTTCGGTCACTTCAGCCCTCAATCCACTAACTTCGAGCCCCAAGACCACACCTCACTTCAGGGGGTTGGGAGATGGTATTATCTGTGTTGTCCAAGTAGAGGGAGAAAATGAAATCTGCGGTGACCAACTGGTTTACCCGAAACTTTCCTGGTTTATCACAGAAAATTCCACCTCCCAAGACCCCCTTAGCCCTAGCAAACCAGTAGTCATTCACCGCAATGTCTCCTTCACATCCTCTCTAAGGTGAAAAACTATTTTCTTGATCTCTTAGTCTTCAGCAACTACAAACCTTATCAGGGCGCGAACTGAATGTACTTGACACAACAGGACAGATGGCTTTAACTGAAATATATTGTTCTTGAAAATCTGGGGCGTGTGTGTGGTGTAAACTTATGCACAATGAATTGCAAAGAGTACTTGTCCCTAAGTAAGCCAGCTATAAACTGCAATGTATATGTGTGTGTGTGGGGGGAGGATGTGTAAAGAAAGAAGGGGATATTGGGGGCGTATTGTACCACCATGAAAAAATGCTACCAATTTAATAAATGTTCTTTTTTTTAAATTTATTTATTTATACATACAAGCTGGGGTACAGGCCAGAGGCGTGGGGCCGTGAGAGGGTTCACCAGAGACAGAGTGGGGAGCAGAACAGGCAGATCAGAAATATACTGCTGAGGGGAGCAGCGGGCGAGGCAGGAGAGGTCTGCCACACCATGTGGGACTCTCCCCGGCTGGGCATTGAACTCGCTGCAGACAGCTCCACAGCGCAGTGCCCAACCGCTGCGCCACCAGGGAGGCCCAATTTAACAAATGTTCTTGAAAGAACTCCCCAAAGGGTTTATCTGAGAAGGAATAAATCAGGTATTATCACAAAAGGCAAATCTCACCAGAAAACCAAGTACCTCATTTATCTTAACGGTGGCTACTTGGGCTGTCCCTGAAGGTAGGGACTGTGGCTTGTCTGCTATAGTATCTCTGACATGAATGCTTTCTGAGTGAATTAGCACAGAGCTTCCCAAATAGCCTGTGTCCACCTTTCTAGATTGAAAAGACAGAAGTTGAAGATGGTGGGCAAAGTTGCAGCCTGTGGCCAAATCAGTGCGGGAAGTATGCACATTGCCTATAAATCAGAATTTTTCACAAAGAACCTGGGTGTCTGGATCTTGAAAAATCTGACAACACAGTGCTTGAATTCTCACATAATCATAAATGGAGGGTGCCTGTTAGGAGTGTTCCAATTGCACCATCATCAACCACTTCCTGCTGCCTTATCCTAACTTCACTCAAGGGCATTCCTTCTGCCATGTCCCAGACCTATCCATGTCCACCGGGATGGATGCACGCATTTATACTCTAATGCTGTAGCAATCTTGCACCTTTTGAAACGGCCCCTAGAACCTTCCAATAGCTGTTGATCAAGTCTGATCACTAGCCCCAAAGTATTACTTTACATAGAGCTTATTTTCATAAGGAAATTCATACACACACACACACGTACATACATACATATATATATTTATATGTGTATCTCTCCCACCTATAATTGTGTATTTACTGCCACCATTATTTTCAAATGAATAATTCCCAACTCATCCCTTCTCTAACTCACTAAGTGAAGCAGCTGCCTTTTCACATTATTTCTTAAATATAGAAATGTTACATTTCTGCCCATATTCTTAACGGCATTTTTATGTTTTTGTAATAAAATTTTAACACCCACCACTATTATCAAATGCCAAATCAAAAGCTACTTGAAAATAAAACTGCCATAGCTTTATTCTATATAAACAAATATAGACAAGAGGAGGAATATCAAAAAAGCAATAGTAACGGCTAGCATCCTCAAATACTCAATTCTGAACCCACCTCTGCGCTTACTCCTTTCCAGCATTAAATTTAGAAAAACCCATGGAGATAGGTTGTCCCCATTTTTATGTGAGGAAATAGATTAGCAGTCAAGTGACCTGCCCAAGATCACTTAGGAGGTAACCAGTGGGGGTAGGAATAAAACCAAATTAACCTTTGCCCAAGAAGTTAAGAGAACAAACAAAAACAGCACAGTTCCCCTCAAAAGTTAAAGGACTAGGGCCTCCCTGGTGGCGCAGTGCTTAAGCGCGAAGCAAGATCGACGCCTGGCCAGGGAGATTCCCATGTGGCGCGGCAGACCTCTCCTGCCTCGCCCGCTGCTCCCCTCAGCAGTGTGTTTCCGATCATGCTATCTCAAGGCAGGACAGCATCTTCATG
Source organism: Scalopus aquaticus (assembly GCA_004024925.1). Classification (NCBI taxonomy): domain Eukaryota; kingdom Metazoa; phylum Chordata; class Mammalia; order Eulipotyphla; family Talpidae; genus Scalopus; species Scalopus aquaticus. The sequence continues at coordinate 180,392 of PVIJ01000005.1, forward strand.
CCGCAATCCACCTCATTTCATAGATTAGCGAGCAGGTCTCTTTCCTGACTCAAAGGACAGTCACTGAAGGGCTCAGCTGAAGCCTTCACGCTCAGCTCGGAATCCCTCTCCCCCACGCCCGTGGCAGTAAACTCACCATGCAATGTTTCTCCATTTTCAGGCAATTTATCTAAGATGGTGGAAACTTCATTTGCTCTGCCTCCACATCTAATCTTTATGCATTACTGCTGTTTGAAATTGACATCTAAAAGCAGTCATGTTTCAGGCCTCTAGTAACTTTAAACACTTATTTTAAATAAAGTGCAGAGTAGCGTCTATTGAAACTTTCATTTCTTATTTCAGTTTTAATTAACTTTTATACATTGCTTATGTAAATTTAAAATTCATTCTGGCATTGTATATTCATCACATAATAAAAAATACAAGTTGCTTTTAACTATGCCCCAAAATGTAATTATTGAGTTATGAACATTGTTAATTTGAAACAGAAAGCACATTCATTAAAATCATGTAAAATTCCTTCTGTTTCTCTAATGAAGGGAAGTCTCTCCTACTGCCACTGATGATGTCACGAACACCCAGGGCTGATACAATATTCTATTCACCTTAAAATTCTTTCTTGCTCTACAGAACATAGTGTGATATTAATTATGTGATAACTCATGGGTCAACAAAGGCTGAACCAGGTCAGAAAGCCAGTAGTAAAATGCCCTTAAAAATTACTTTAAATATCCTTATATTAGTCATTCACTTAAACCATGTTTAGCAATTATTAAAAAGAACATGTATGAAAAACGTCTTCCGACTTTAATAATTCCTTCTTATTCCACACACAATATTCAGCTCCCAAAATATCATGGGAGTTTCATGTTTTTTATAAAAAAAAACAAAAAACCTAAATTCCCACTAAATCATGGAGAAGAAAGTTCTCCATTATCTTAGTGATACAATGATGTGAAATTTCCCAAATTTTCCACAACTGGCACCTTTAGTATTGAGGATTTTCATTAAAAACATAAAAGATATGGCTAGAAATTTCTGCTTTTTTTTTTTTAAAAAAAGGAAACGTAACTACTATGTTAAGTATCCCTTTATTTAAACCAGTTATGTAACTTTCAAATTAATTTAGCAAAAATTATTTTTAAGTCCTCACCAAATTCCCAAACCATCTTTCTGGAAACTGCCACTGTCCAATTATTTTCTGGAAGCTCTGATGTTCTATTCACCTACCAATCTTCTGCTGGCTCCTCTCCCTTAGAGAAAGGATTCAGAAGCATTAAGTCCTTGTCCCTCAACGACTTAAATCTTAGAGCTTGGGGATGCCCTGACTTCCGCTGGTGGAAGGGCTATTGCTGAGGTCCTGGGGCAGACTTCAGAGCTGCTTACTGACACTCGCCCTAACACAGAGGAGACCCTCATCAGCTCATTTGTCAGGTGTGTATCTGCTTTAAGCATGTTTTACATTTCCACCTATTTTTTAGTTTTCAGAAATCCACTGGAAAGGACTCTCTTCCTCATCTAGTCTCATGTCAAATCCAGCAATGGAAAGCCCTGGACTCACCCAGTTATTAGCTTGGGAATTCCCAGGAGCTAGAAACTCAGCCCACACTCAGACAGACATCCTAACCCAGGGAGACGAGAGTTCTTAAAAGTAGATACCAGTTTCTCTCTCCAACTTCCATCTTCTGGTCCTGGAGCAGCTTATTAGGATCATAACACAGAATAAGGCTCATTCACCTCTCACTTGGCAAAGATTTGAAGATTAAGACTGTCCTAGAATTTGAAGGCCACAAGGGAGTTTAGAGATTATCTCTTTCAACGTTCCCCACCAGCCCTGAGTGGGGAAACTACTTATCAAGGTCACACAAGTTAGAAGTATTACAGGTTTGTCACCTTCACTGTCTTCCCATTTCTCTTCCTATCATGGCTGAAAGAACGCAGTGTCTATTTCCCTCGTACTTCCATAATCAAACCACTAGCACACCCCTACTTTACCCAACCCTTTCACTTCCCGTTAGGATTTTACTAGTCGTTTTAACTTTACCTGCCAATAGTTGTGGATGGGTCCACAATCAGGTTAACAGTATACTATGGAAACACTTGTTAATCAACATTTTATATGCTTTATTGAAAGTTGACAAGTGCAACAGTTAAATACAGTGACACCTTACAACTGTGTAGAGAACATGCACAGAAACATATGCATATAACTACTATACAGGTAATATGCAGAAACCCCTACTGGGAAATTCATTTCATTAGCTAGCACTGATCATTCTTCAAAGTATTCAACCAGCTCAATCAAAAGACTTCAGTGAACAGGGATTTACTTTAAGATATCCAGCAGCTAGATTTCAGGTTACACAGAGAGACTAAACTGTGCCAGATTCTTAAAATTTCTTTAGGTGTGGTTTTCTTCATGTAACATTTTAATGTAAGTCTCTATATAAAAGACACTCCACACCTCTTCAGACAGCCAATGAAACATCTAAATTTCAATCTGTACAACCTAAATAGTAGTTACAGTCCTCTATTGTACAAAAGTTACACTACATACACAAATATACAATAAGCAAAACAACCTTTATGGTAAGTAAGATAGCCTAGGTCCCAGCTACCTGTCACCGTTTAGTCAAATAGTTTTGTGTCATCCACTGTTTCAGAAAGAGGCACAGTACTATGTTTTATGGATGTTGGTGACAGTCGTCAATCTGTACGATGAACAGTGTTTCCTTCCCCTCATCTTAGGTGAGACTATGCATCAGTCTTTACATTTTGCCTCCCCTTCAAGTTCCTCATGGGGGAGAAGAGAGGAGAGTCCAGTGGCACACCACTGCTTCGTGACCCCATGTAGTACAATACGTGCAAGCAGGAGCGAGAACGCTGGGAGTGGGGGGTGGGGAGCAGGGTAGGGATGGAAAGGCACACAGCTCCTCAGCATGAATTAGACCATTTCTCACATATCTGCCAAGCTGCATCATGAGGTCCCAGTATATCCATGCTAATTCTGATTAACCTTTAATTCACCCAACTAAGAAATTCTTCAAGCCAAAAGCATATGAGTGTTTAATACTGGAAAAAAAGAGATAATGGCATATGTCAGTCTCACGTCTCTTTCGCAGCGAGCAATGAAATGGGTGACTGTGGAGGTGGATTCCCCCTAGCACATCTTCTCCGATCTGCTCAGTTCAGACAGCAGCAGCCAGTTCTGTGGAGGCATAGGAGGCTATGCGGTTGGTCCTGAGCCCTGGGACGCTGGCTGGGCGGGGGGCTGCGTGGTCCCCTGTGGCTGTGTGGTGGCAGGCGGGGAGCCAGTCTGCAGCTGGGCCTGAAACTGGGCAAGCTGTTCTGGACTGGCCAGTGTCTTCAGCAGGTTGTTTTCCTGCTCCAGCTGGGAATTTTTCTCTATTAGTTCTTTGATTTGCTCTTTGAGGACCTCCACTTCCTCTCTAACCGCATACATCAAATGGCTTTTTACCAGATCCTGAAAGGGAGAGGGGAAAAACAAGGTTTAGTTTACTATTTCCTGGGCTCTGGATTTCTAAAGCATTATTTTGCACGGCTTTCCCTAAAGTATCCAGCCGGGGCATTCACTAAAAGGTACTTGGGGTTATCTACTGAACACCACCACAACTGTATGATACTTAAGTTTAATGTGTCAGTGATCAAGTTTTTAAAAGTCTATGCTTCCTCTGCAGACGCTAGCCAGGAATGCAGAGAGTTGGCCTTCCTACTCGGGATGCAAAATGCACTGAGGCTTGGGTCTCCAGGCAGGAGTCTGGCTCCCGCCTGGATGTGGCGGCCACAGCAACGGCAGCCACTTCCCCGCCCCCAAGCCCCCCCCCCTCCGCACGCTGGACCGCCTCCCTCAGCACCGGCTGCAGCCAGTTCCTACAGAGCGTGTTGCCGCATTTTCCTCCCTCCACCCCTACCACCCCCCTTTTTCGTGATTAAGCTGACATCACAGAAACCTGGGCAGACGTAGCAGCCAATGGGGACTCGAGTTATTTATAGCTCCGAATTAAAGGTTCGGAGTTTGCCTAGCAACAGTGGGCAGAGTATCCCGTGAGAAGAGCCACAGGCGCTGCTCCAATAACAAAGAACGGCCAAGGCGGAAATAAAAAAATAGGAGAAATCCAGGCGCAGGCAGAGAAGACAAAACTTTTCTGATTCTTCGTCATTGTGCAGTAGCCTACATCACGGGGAATTCGTCTGTATTCGTTCGTGTGTGATCTAGAAGGCCTTTCTCAGAGATCCCCACTTCTGGGTTGTCCCCTGCTCCCAGGTCCCTAAGTAAACCTTAGGATTCCTAATGCAGCCACATCAGATGTGCCCATGACCCAGCCAGTAGGGCCAGCGCTTCCCCTACCAATTCCCCAGCAAAAAAGGACACGTCTGCAAATATTCCAACTTTACGTGAAATCGGTTGGGGGCGGGAGGGGGCACGACTGGACAGAAAGAACATCTAATACCCTCGCGGCCCCTTACTAGCTCTAAAGCCGCCACCACCCGTAAGTGGCTTCACGCTGGCAGAATGGAGACAGTGCCGGCATTCCTAAATGTATTGGGAGCAATCATCTTAACTACGGATGCACCGGTTCCATCCCAAGACATCTGGCTTTTTCCTTTTATTGGTGCCCACATGTAATACAAATGATTTTTAATCAGTACATACCATAGCTTGCTCGATTTTGTTGTCAATAGCTACCACACTTGCACCAGAGGAGCTGGAAAAGAGCGGGGGGGGGGGAGGGGAATCGATAAATGAAATTTATCTTAAACATTTGAGATTTTTTTAAAAAAGGAATCCCCAGTTCTGTGATGTTACTAGCATCACTTAAAAACTATTCTTTAATGCTCTGCAACGTATAACCCTCCAGAACACACCAGCCACTCTCTTACTAACGAATATCCAGACATTTCCCTATTTTAGTGAGCCATAAAAAACAGCTAAATTACATAATGTGGTAAAAGCCTGTTCTCTGGCCAGACCCGTGAAATAGAAGGCTATTCTAAACATTTCGAAAAGCAACATCCATGTCACCGTAGTCTCTCAGCAATGGACAAAGGAATTCGCCTGGCTATCTTTTACCTGCATTATTACAAGTATCTCCCGAGTAAATTTAAAGAAACTCTCCCAGTCGGCATTTACCTATTGTCAAGTCTCACAGAGGCGTTTTCAGTCCCCAGCAAAGATGACAAGAAAGAAATTGAAAAATGTCTCAGTTGGTAAACTCCTAGATCCATCGCCACTGGTCTACACCATTGGGATTTCATGCAATTGCAGCCAAAATCACCCTCGCGGAAAAAAAAAGAGGGAATACCCGCAGCCTGGTTTGAGCTAGGTAAAAATCTCCTAGCTTCCTGCAGCCCGGGGAGAAACAGAAATCGGCAGCTCTAATTTGAAGAAACCCAGCTACTAGGGCTTGGTGAGCCCTGGAAGATGCAGGTCCCACTGCTGGGTGCAGAAAAGCCGTTCAGATCGGCTGGCCGCCGGGCTCTCCACTAGGATCTAGACCAGGACTCCGGGTCTCAGTACAAAATATATGCAGGGGAGAAGTGCGCTGATTGGCCAATACGCCATAGGCACCACCTCCAGTGCCCTTCTCCGCCTTCCCCCTGGTTCCCCGCCTTCCTCCCCACCCCACCCCCACCCCGCCCCCAGCCTCCCGATCCCGCTCTCTGGGGTGGGCTAGTCCAGGCCGCACTCAGCGGGGCCCGCAGCGCGGGGCAGCGGAGGCCTCCAGGGCCTCTGAAAGTGGGGCCACCGCTTCGGCAGAAATCGTCAAGGGTCCCTGAAAGGATTGGGGCCCCCGCACGTGCTTACGTTCAAGGGAATCAGACCCTGTCCCCGGAGCTGCCTGTCCCCACGGCTGCCGATCTGCGAAAGCTTCCTATTTGCAACCAGAACCGTCTGAGCTACTGGGCATGCCCAGTTCCACCACTAAAGACTTGAGGAGCTCGAGTGTCTCGATTTCAATTATCTAGTTCTTACAGGCGGCAGTAATGGGAGGATTTTTATAGATGGTTTCATATATAAGGATAACTGTAATACATTTGTTTTTTTATAGGTACCTTTCTGTGATACAAAAAAAAACCTTACATTTTTAATAGGCATATATAAATTGAGGCAAAAGGAATCCACTAGATGAAATTCGATGGATCATTTTAAAATGTCCCTAGAGCCATTAACTTTAGAATCTTATCTCCCCTTCTTCAGTTTACAGCTAGAAAAGTCAATCCACAGGTTGAATAGATCTATTTTCAATAAATTCCTAAGCAAGATTTTTTGGGAAATGAAACAGTAATTCCTTTAAGACTGAGCTTTCTTACAACAGAGCATTGAAATACTGTAAAAGTATTTCATCTCAATGAAACCAAGTTCCCTTTCCAAACGAAAGTCAAAGAAATCAGGATGTAAAACAGCTTATCCTCTGTTTATCTAAAGTACTTGCAATGATGCATTAAGTTACAATTTAATAAAAATGTAAACCTTTAAATTTGCTTAATTTTTAGATTATAAACAGTTTGCAATTCAATAGGTAAGACGGCAAATTTAACCTCTACAATACTGCCCTCTAATGGCATACTATACAAACAGAAACAAACCAATAGAGAAACTAATCCACAGACAATTCCAACATAAAATATAACCATAGAGCTTTACATGTGTGTATTATTTTACATACCCTCACAGTCTTGTGCCTCTCAAATATTTTCCCTCAAAGTAACATTCTTTAATTTAGAAAAATCTAATTGCCACGGAAACCTTTTAGACAATTTTTTAAGCTAACTCAATGCTGGCAGAGGAACATTTAGTTTTAAAAACTGTCCAAAGTACTTAGAAATCAAATTTGGTGAATGTGGTAGATCGTAAAAGGGCAATTTCCTTTTGGGTTAAAAAATAAAGTGTAACTATAAGGCTGTAACATTACTTTTTATCGAAAGATTATTCTCCAACATTTTAAGGCTTTTTAAAAAAATAACAGATGACATTTATCAGCGTATTTATTATTTACAAAAATTACATGTTACATGATTCAAATTTATTTTCAGTAAAAGGAAACAGAGGAAGTGTGAGCTGAAAAATCACAATAATTTGGTAAGTAGGCACATGGTTCCTATGGTTATAAATGCAAACAGGATTACTATTTTCCATGTCATAGTTTTTATATTTTGAAAGTTTATCACTAAAACTATCTTTGTGATTAAGTCCATTTACATAATTTAACTGAAAGCCAGTTGCACAGAAATTAAAGTGTCATGGTAAGCTGTGAAAAGCTCCAAAAAATAAAGCTCCAAAGTTACATTAAAGAAATGAATTTTAAATTTTCAATTGGAGTTTAAGAAAATTGTATTTATAAATACAATTGAATTGTATTTATTCATTTTGCACTTGAATACAGAGAAATAGGATGGTTATATATTTTCATTTCATTCATTTCGACTGATCATCCATTGTATTAAGATACTCATGCCAAATAAGCAACCATATGTTTAACCTATATCCTTACAGAGGGACACTATGCTCATTTCCACTACTTTGCTATTTTAAGTAAAATCGTAAGATACATCTTGAAACAAGTATTCTTGAATATTCGGGTACAGCTCTGGAGAATTTGCTGAGTCCAAAAGAATTATTAGAAATCTATTTTCTGTATCTTTCATATAAATGTGTCACATTAAGACTGGATTTTGATATGAAAACTGAAAAGACATCAAATTAGAAAGAAAAGCTGGTGTTACTGAATTACAAAGACAGGCCCTGCCCCTGCTCCTCTCCTCATGTCCTAGAGCGCTTGCTAGCAGTGCAGCAGTGCGCAGAGGTGGCTGACTTGGACTCCATGTTAAAGGCTCTTAGGCAACCAAAGGACAAAAACAACAAAAACTGCCCCGATCTCAAATGTGCAGGCTGTTTCTTGAGCTCCAGTCCTCACAGGAACAGACCTCCCACCTCCGCCCAGGGCCTAAAGACAATTTTCTTCCCACTTTCGGGGTCTCTCCTGGAGCCATGCAGGTGCTTGAAAAAGAAGGCAAAGGAATTGGAGGAAAGCTCCCTGGAGGAAACCCGTGGGCAGCAATGCCTGACAGTGCAAAAGGCTAGAATCACTTTCAAAAGGTTCATCCATTTACAAGACAAAACATCCACTAGAGTCCAGTGCCCTGAGCTCAAAAACAAGGAGCTCACAGGACAAGGAAAACACCCCCATGGCTCCAGGAGAGACCCCAAAGGTGGGAAGAGAGTTGTCTTTAGGCCTGGGCGGAGGTGAGAGGTCTGTTCCTGTGAGGACTGGAGTTCAAGAAACAGCCTGCACATATGAGATCGGGCAGTTATTGTTGTTTTTCTATCTTGGTTGCCTAAGAGCCTTTAACCTGGATTTCCAATTCAGTCACCTCTGTGTACTGCTAGCACGCACTCTAGGATATGAGAGGAGCAGGGGCAGGCCGTGTGTCTTTCTAAGATAGACAGTAACACCTCATTTGATCTCATCTGGACAGTACTGGCAAAGCTGGGGGTTACCACTCAAAGAGGATAACCTATTTCTCCCTCTGTCCAAATTTCTTGCAAATCTGGTGACTGTCAGCCAAGAGGCTAAAGCATATCACCCCATACATGACCAAATCATTGCTGTCTATGGACTTCAGGTCACTTCCACGGTCCCAGTCTGCTTGGAATGACGCTGCGAGTAGGGTTACCAGGTTTCGAAATGAAACTACCAGACTCTAAGTTAAAATTGAATTGCAGACAAATAATAAATAATGCTTTGGTGTTGAGTGCCCCCACACTCAGAACAAGAAGCAAGGCCAAAGAAATCAAAACAAGAAAAAGCTGTTCAACCATATTTTAAATTTCCATAGAAAGGTTGGAAGAGAAAGTTGAGGAAATCTTCTGAAAAGAACAAAAGAAAAAGAAACGGAACTGGTACAAGATTAAAAAGGTGAACCGAGGAGGTCCAACATCAAAATAGGATGAGTTCTAAAAACAACAGAGGGAGGGAAAACAAAAGACACTTAAGAATTTTTCCAGATCTGAGGGGTCCAGTCTACAGGGAAAAGAAGATGGCCAAATAGCCACAACAGTAAATGAAAAAAAGCCCTACACCAAAATACATCGTAAAACTAAAGGTCAGCAGGACAAAGAAAATTCTAAAAGCTTCCAAAGAAAAAGAAACAAGTTACAAATACAGGAACCAGCATCAGAATGTTATTGCTGGCTTCCAGAAAACAATCGTGAAAATGTCTTTAAAATTCTGAGAGAAAAAGGTTTTTTCTTTATCTAGAATTTTTCACTTGGCCAAATCATCATTAAGTAAAATGTAGAATAAAAACATATCAGATGTTTCAAATACTGAAATGGAGGAGCAAATCCAGAGGAACAGAGATGGGCTGTTCACCTGTGTGCTTAGTCAAGATTTCTGTGTGGCACACTTAAAACTTTGGTAAGAAGGTGGACGTCAGGTTTAGTGTATGTATTACAATAACATTTTTTAAAAAAGATTGTTCAGTACAAATGGAAAAAAAAAAAGGAAGGCATGGGAACATGAACCAGGGACTAGGACACTCTAGAGAAGGAAGGGAATCAACGGGACAATGAAAGGGATCCCCAATTTATGATAGCGGCTAAGCCAGCCTAAGTGGCAACTGCAGTAGGGTAGGAAGGTGGGAGGCTTTGGATGGGAGTTAGAGCGGGTATAAACAGAACAATGATCTAACATACGCGAGCATTTGCAGAGGGGCAAGGGAGCTCCAGGACAATAACATATCTAATGTGGCAATTAGGTAAGTTCAAAGGCAGTTTTACGGAACAACAAAAGTAAGGAAAAAAAGCTATGTTTGTAAATGAAATTTACATGACTATTAATTTTTAAGTTTTTTATTGGTTTAACTTTAAAAGGCTAGCACTATTGGGAAGTTTGTGCAAAAAATGTGTGGTAAGACTGGTGACTAAAAGTCTACATTCTAATCTATAGCTTGATTATATTTAGAATTGAAAAAAACAAGAAATAAGAGTATAAACATATTACACAGAAATGTGTAGGTAAAGAAGAAAATAAAAACGAGTAGTGGCTGCCTCTGAGAGACTGGGGAAGTGAAAAAAGGGGTCTACTAGTTTGTTTTTTATCCACTCTTTTTGATCTCTAGGTATATACAGGTATTTCTCTGACTGAAAAAATAAAAACAAACCCTACAAGGTTAAAAGAAGAAAGGGATACTCCTTCCCTCCAGGCTCAGCTAAGTGCTGACAGAATGCATGTGAGGCAACTGCTTCAGGAAACTCCTTGAGGCTGCCTGCCAAAAGAAGCAGGCAGAACAATTTTTGGAAATCACACAGGGTCAGGAATAGTTGTTGTTATCATGGGCCTGAGTTTCTAAAAACCCTATAAACATGGGGCATCAGATATTCAGAAGAGTAATGCCAAAGAAGTGGGGCAAATTAGTCCCAGACTGAAGAGTGTTTTCATCCTGTGTAAAGCAGTTGAAAAGCAAGCCTTGAAAAGAAACTGTTTCCAAGTAACTTAATTTTGTCCCAAAACAAAGCTCAAGGATGTTAAATACAGTACAGTTCTCATCTAATAATTCACAATGTCTGGCATCCGGTGAAAAGTACCAGGCATACAAATAAGCAGGGAAATATGACTGGCTCATAATGAAAAGGAAAATCAATTAATCAAAATGACCCATATATGACAATGGTAATTAGTAGACAAGAGCACTAAAACAATTATCATAACCATATTTTATATGTTCAAGAAGGTAGAAGAAAACATTAGCATATTAAGTAGAAATATGGATGATACCAAAAAATCACATTTTATTTTTGAAGATGAAAAATAAACTTGAGAAGAAAAACACATTGTATGGGATTAACAACAAATTAGACAGGGCAGAAGAAATATTGGTGATATGTTAGCAAAAGAAACTACGCAAAATTTCAAGCAACCAAACATATCTTAGTGAAGTCACTAACGAAGAGGGAAGGAAAGTGGGAAAATATTGGAAGAAATACTGGCAATTTCTCCCAAATTTTATTAAAACAGAAAATATACAGATTCAAGCTAAACAAACCTCAAGCAAGAGAACTGTGAAGAAAACTATTCCATAATTAAATTGCTTAAAACCAGTGATAAAGAGAAAATCTTAAAAGCAGCCAGAGAAAAGAACTAGATTATACATGAGCAATGACGATAAGAACGATAGCTGTAAACAAATGCCAGACAGAAGACAGTGTAGCAGCAACATCTTCAGAGTGCTCAATGAAAAAACAGTAACAATCTGTGAATCAATAATTCTATGGCCAGTGGAAAATATCTGTCAAGAATGAAGGTGAAGTTCATTCTTTTTCAGAAATACAAAAGCTGGATGAATTCAGCAGTGGCATATCTGCACCAACAGAATTTTTAAAATAAGTTCTTTAGGCAGGATGGAAATCTGGATCCACCCAAAAGAATGAAGAGCACCAGAAATGGCAATTCTGTCGTTAATACCATTTTCCCTCTTAACTATTCAAATCTTTCTTAAAAGATAACTGACTAAGTGAAAATAATAACAAGGTATGGGTCAAGGGCTGTAACATGTAGAAATGAAATGCATGACCAAAATGGAACAAAGGCTAGAAGGAAAGAAGGGAAGTTAGTGCTTTAATGTTCCCCTATTACTTAAACTATGAAAAGCTAAAGATGCACACTACAATTCTAAAGTAACAATTGTCAGTAAATGTGAGAAAATGGAATTATAAGAAAATGTACAAGTTAAAAATAAGGGGGGAAGGAATAAAGAACATAATATAAACAAGTAGCACAATAGATTTAAACCGTCTAGAATAATAATCACATTAAATGTAAATAGTCTCAATTACGTACCTTAATAAAAAGGTAGCACTTACCAAACTGGACTGAAATAAAAAAGCAAGACATCACCTTATGCTGCCTATAAGAAACATACTTTAAATAAAAAGGCATGACTAGGTAACTAAGAAGATTCAAGTAGCTATTCCATGTTAACAATAATCAAAAGAATGTTGTAGTGGCTGTACTATTCAGACAAAAGATATTGCAGCGCAAAGGTCATTTCATCATGAATAAAGGATCGATTCATCTTTCTCTGGCTGCTTTTAAGAGGTCATAAAAATCCCAAATATTTATACTAGCTGATAACAGAGCTTCAAAAACTGATAGAAAAACAAGGAGAAATAGAAAAATTCACAATTAAATTTGGAGTTTTCAACAATCCTGTCTAAACAATTGAAAGAACCAGTTAACAAAAAACAAGGATATAAAACACTTGATTAATACTGTTAGCCACTTGACCTAATTGGTTTTTGTAGAACATTCCATTCAAAAACAACAGTCCACAATTCTTTTCCAGAACACATGAAATTTTTATCAAGATAGACCATATTCTGAGCCATAAATCAAGTCTCAATAAATGTAAAAGGCTTTTTCAATCTTACAAAGTATGTTCTCTGAACACGATGGAATCAAATTAGAAATCAATGATGGGAACTTATCTGGAAAATCTCCAAATATATGCAAATAAAATAACACATATCTAAAAAACCCAGGGTTCAAATAAATATCCAAAAGCAAATTAAGAAGTATCTTGAACTGAATAAATATAAAAAACATGTCATATCAATTTCTTTTCAATAAACTTAACAACTTAGAACAAATGGACACATTTCTAAAAGACACACACTATCAAAACTCAAAGACAAGGCCTCCCTGGTGGTGCAACGGGTTAAACGCAGCACTGTGGAGCTGTTGGCAGCTGCGAGTTCGATGTCCAGCTGGGGAGATTCCCACATGGCGCAGCAGACCTCTCCTGCCTCACCTGCTGCTCCCCTCAGCAGTGTATTTCAGTCTATCTGCCTGTTCTGTCCCCGCCCCCCTCCCAGTCTCTGGTGAACCCTCTCGCCGCCCCACACCTCTGGCCTGTACCCCAGCTTGTATGCGTAAATAAATAAATCTTAAAAAAAAAAGAAATCCCAGCAGATGGTGAAGGAAATGTTATTTGAGGACCTGGTTTTGCTGTATGTTTTCTGCTTAAAGTTGAGGCTTCCAAGAACTGACCTGCAATGTTAAGTGAGGACACACTGCACAGAGAGAAGAGTTAGGAGGAACTAGAGCCACCATTATTCTGTGCCTGTAGAACCACCAGGGCCTTTACAGCTGGTGTAAAAGTACGTCAGTGATCCTAAAACAATAAGCTGAAGTTCAGCTACACCTTTTTATTTGTGAATGTGAAGATAATGTATATGTATATGATAGAGCTACTGAATATCTAATGCGGTACAGACTTAGGAGAGCATTAACAAATTTGAAAAAAATAACTGTGTTAGGGACACAGTGGGTGTTTAATACCTTCTACCTTGCTCAGGGGCACATTTCCATAAGTTTCATAGGACTATGATATATATATATATATATATAATATTTTTTATATATGTATATGTGATATGCATATATCTCTAAACTAATATTACAATCGGAAAAGATCATGAAGTGGAAATCTCTCCAATCGATCTCAACAAAACCTTAGTAATCTCTAGAGTCACCCATTATAAAAATGAATAAGCCACTGGGAGACTATGTGTAAGACCAAAGCCACAGACCATTGTGGCACATGAGCGGGGCAACCAGGCTGCAAGGTTTCTAGTCTATTCTGAGCGGAGATGTTGAACTTCTGATGAGCGCATGTCCTCCCAAGTTTCCTATTGTGGGATCACAATGCTGCTTTTGTATTAAGGGGTCAGGTCAGCCCTGGTGCCGGTGAGATCCAGAGTCTTAGGAGGTGCTCTCCCGCACCAGAAGGAGGTCCTGGCAGCGAGGGAGGCTTACCACTGACACCTGGACCCAGCCCAGTGGACGGCACATTACTTTGTGAACTAAGACTGATTTTCCAATTGTACTTCCCTCAGCCCTGGTAGTTCCATGGAAAGCCCTCAAACACTGTGATGAGGGTCAAAGGCAATCTAAGTGGACCAGAGAGAGCAACACTCATTCATAAAGAAGGTGAGTTGGTTGCATCCCGTGGCATGTTGCCAGGAATAAAAGGACAAAATGGCCTTTACACCATCACCCTGAGAACCTCTGCGCGTTTTCCATGGATCGAGCAGACACCACTGCAGGTAGCTAGACTTGAGTCACCTTGCAAGACCCTTGTCTGAAAGAGTAGCTGTGGTAGCCAAGGAGACCAAGAAATAGGATTAAGGTGACTTGACTGTGGATGGAATGGGGAGTCAAGAGATCAAGTAGATCTTTAATGCCACTAACCAGAAGGAAGTTCCAGAGAAACATCAAATGTGTCCTGTGAGTGCCCACGTGTGATGACTGGCAAAGACCAGGCAGGTAGACAGAAGAGCAGCTGCCACCAGCACAGAGATGTGGACACTGCAACAGCCACACAGAGACGTCACCTCTGTTCGTCCTCCCACACAGTGCTAGCGCGGTTACGAGGAGAAGGGGTGAGGAAGCCAACACTCCCTTCCAGGTGCCAGGAACCAAGCTGTTTCTTTTCCTTCTGCGATGAGAGAAAAGAACTTGGATTCTGACATGAGAGTCAGGTTTCAATGTGAAGAACTAAGTTGTATTTTTTTAACTGTTTAAATAATAAAAATTTACTAAAAATTGATGGAAATAGGGTGGCATGCTGAAAAGGAGGCCTGTTAACAGTGTAAAAGAGAGATCAGGACACAATTAGTAGAAATTATTAGATGTAATAAAACTGAACCATGATAGTCATTCTCACCAATGAGCCAAAACATCTCTGTAAATAGTTATGCATAATCCAGAAGAATCCAGCATAAAGCTACTCTCTGAGGGTCAACTAGGAGAGAGGCCAGGTCTGGGTAGGGACTGGCAAGTACTAGTTGAGCTACACGGGTTAAAGTCCCTTATCTGTGGGGCCTGGTGGGGTCACCCCATGTCCATAGCAAACCCACAGACCACACCTAACAGCCATGATGGATGAACAAGAAGGACTGCAAACTCTGAGGTAAGGACACCTCTCTTTTCCCTCTCCTGATAGCCCATGTCAAGGGGAAGGAAAAGGGGCAGATAGATACGGAAACAAACCAGGTGCTGTCATCTCTATTCCAAACTACCAGAGACAAAAGCTTGGCCTAAGTTGGCAGGAGCCAGCTCTGAAGCAAATGTAGAGGACAGTTGTTAAATGATTGAACAAACTCTTAAGAAGTGAAATAAGACTCCCAAAGTAATCAAAAGTAACTGAAAAGTTATAGAAGTAAACATTATGAAGCACCCCATAGCAAAAGGAAGTTTCCAAAAGGCAAAGTTGGTAGCAGTTACTAGAAAAATAAACTGCTGCATATTCATAATTCCTGAAGTTGAGACTTGGCAATGAACTGGTGATACATGTATTTTTCTTGTTTAATCCTTACATCAACTCTGAGGCAGTGCATATCATTATTTTCTTCATTTCAAGAAAAGTATGGTTTAGAGTGTCCAAACAACTTGCCCAAGAATACAACACTTCAATATATAAAGCATGACTCAACCACAAGCCAGCAGAAAGGCAGGCTCTTTCCAGACGCCTAAAAAATGCACAATTGCACTGATTCAGTAACAACAACAAAACACAACCTGTCCTTAAAATAATAAATTTTACTTCTAGTCCTTATGTCTAGACACTTTGGGATAATATGTATCTTAAATATGCTGATTTATTACACTATTAGACTTGTCTTTCCAATAAAAAGAAACACTCGTATTTGAATGTGCTTTAATTTTAACAGTTTTGTGATTGGCTTGAAGGTAAAGTTAACACACAAAATGATTCAGCGAATTTAATCAAATGGAGAAAAAATTAAATCCATTACACAAATTAAATAATACTATATTTAAAATTTCAACCATATTATTTTGAATAAAAAAAGATGTTCTGCAAAGGCCATTAAAATGGTGTCAGTGATGAGGCTTAAGTCCCATCACCTGCTACCCCAAGATAATTTACACAAATAAAATTGAATACTTCAAATATATATTTTAGGTAAAATACAGTTAATTATAAACAGCAAGATTATATTGAAATTGCCTTCAACAAAATAGGGTGTGGGAAGGAGAGGAAACTAGTTAGGTTATACTATGGGATTTTTAAAATGAAGTATCCACTTAATCAGGACAGCTAGGTTAAATGATCAGGATAGCTAGGTTTAACAGTGAACTATGCATGGAACAGAAAATATTTTTTAGCAAAGTCTTTAAAGCATACAAAATACATGTAACATATATGAAAACTTATAAATCATAACAGAACACCCACAAACTCACCACCACACTAAGACCATGACTAACACTGAAACCCTCGGGGAGTCCCCCTCAGTCCCCCAACCACACCAAGGGCAACTCTGCCCTAACCTGAAATTGTTAAATGTTATTCCCATTTATTTAGTTATGTTAATTGTCTATCTCCCTTCACTGGAAGGTAAGCTTGACAAGGGCAGTTAGGGGGTATCTGCTGTTGTATTTACCAATGTGCCCCAAGCATCTAGATGAGAGCAGGGATGCAGAAAGTGCTCAACACAGTGTTATGGGACAAAGGAAAACCAACAGCAAGAAGGGTCATAATGTTAATAGTAGCAAACAGTTACATTTAGTCTAAGTCCTTCACACATATTAACCCATTTAACTCTCTCAACAAGCGTCTGTCACAATCCCCATTAATAAAGATGAGGAAACTGAGGCACAAAGGAGTTATGTACTCAATCAAAGCCATCTCATCACCACTATGAAAAGCAAATATTTGAGTAACACACAGATGTCATCACATTTTGGTAAATCTCTGTTTCTTGAAAGTCTGGTTATCATGGAATCATTGAAATAGTTGAAACAGTGGTGAAAATCCAACAAGTATATGTTGAACACCTGTGCTATATATACCAGGCTCACTCTAGGGCCTGGGATTTTGGTGAACACAAACCCTGCCCTTGTGGAAGTTCCTTCATGTGTGGTCAAAAAATAAACAAGTTAAACAAGCAGATTCATGAGAAAGTGACAAGTACTAAGGAGAAAAATTAGAGAATGGAAGCAGGGATTACAATTTGAGAGGGTAAATTATTAGGTTAAATCATCAAGGAAAGCCTCTCTAAGAAAGTTTTAAGGCCTGAAAAAAATGCTGGAATTAGTCATAGAAGAGCTTTTTGGTTTTTTCATAGTTTTTATTTTATCATTTTGCCTCAGAATTTTATTTTATTTTTTTATATATTTTTATTGTATTTTATGTCTTTTACATTTTGTATTCCCCTTGGGTAGCCTTTTGAACAGAGAGAACAGGGAGAAGAATTAAAAGAATTAAAGGTGGAGTTACAGGATCCCAACCAAGTCAACCCCTCATGGAGCATCACAGGAACATGCAGTAAGCAGCACATGATGAGAACTAGCCGCTGCTTTGATCCTGGTGTTCTGGAAGACTCCTTTATTCTTTGAGTGGAGAAGAATATTTACAGAGATCAGAATTATGAAACAGGCATTTAAGAAGCACTGCTGTTTATTTAATGGCAATATGGCAACAGGGATTTATATGCCATTTTGTATTCTCCTAAATTAGTTTCTTGAAAGATTATTCTGGGGCATATTTTACCTTCCAATAAAAAACTCAACTCTTTTCTTATCTGGAAGTATAAACAAATGCTTTCCTTCTGTATAATCATCTGCCTATAAAATGCAAGCTTTTTTCTGCCATCTTGGTTTGGATAGTTTTGTAAAACCAATATAATTAATCTCATAGGAAATTTACTCCTTTTTTATTGCTTTATTGAAGTACTGTTGGTTTACATACTTGCATTTTGTAAGTATGGGATTCCCCTGTCCCCACTCCAGTCACCCTTGTGCCTCTATCACCATAAACCACTATGTTCTCTCCCTGTTTTTTATTCCCACCCCTCCCTCATCCCTCCTTCTGCCTCAGTTCTATGGTCATCTTTCAAGGAGAGTTTACTTTGGCTGCAAAGCTGTTTAAAGCTAAATATGGTGAAATAGACATACTCATCTACCTACAAACCACGAAACAGAGAATCCAGTTTTAAATGCGCAAGCATAAAATAGGAGGTATATCAATTTCAAAAGTTTGGGACACTGGAAAAAAAAGATGGCAATTTATCAGGTTGAAACTTAAGCAAGTAAATAAAGTCCAGAAGACAGATGATATGCACTGAAGAACCCAATACTGCTAAGCCACAAGCTTCTCAAAGTGTGAAGTGCAGGCGAGATACAGATAAAAGAGCTGTATAAAACACAGACCCTCACTCTCATCCCAATCTCACATAACTGGAAAGTGAGAGAGGCTAGCAATCCTCTAATATAACCAATACCCAGAAGGAACCTGGAGAAACAGAAACTGTGTAAGGAAATGAAGAAACTTAAAGATCCTAAAAGGTTACAGGGATAAAGTAAGAGGAGTGTTCAGAAAAAAAGAGAAAAAAATTCCAAGAGCTCTTGGGAATTGAAAAATGCATATTATGAACAGACAAGAGAAAAATCACTACTAAGAACAGGAAGAAGAAATTGAAGAAATATCTCAGAAACTTGAATAAAATACCAGAGGGAAAAATAGGAACGAAAATTGAAAAATAGCAGTTTTGAAGGGCTAATAGCTAAACAATCAGTTCAGAAACAGAACAGAGACTAGGGAGGGTAGAAAGGGATCATAAAACAATTAAAGAAAATTTCCTAGAACTACAGATAAAGCCTTTTTAAATTAAAAGGGCTATCAAGTACAATCTGTTCTATTATAAAACTTGTTTGGAAAATGCAAATTTGTTCCAACACAATTTATGTTAGAGAAAAATCTGAGTATAATGTGCATTTCACATTTTGCTTATGATTATGTCTTCAAGAAATATTAGATGAATACAGGAATGCACGCAGCTAAACCAAGCCACCATGCACATCTCTGGCTTGCTATTCTTTTGTAAATGTTAATTTTTCAATATATCAATGTCAAACTTTCTATATAAAAACGCACTCATTCAACATCTCAAATATGACTGATTGCCATAGTGCCAAAATGTCAAAGAGTGCTTGCAAAAGAAAATTTTCTTAAGTATTAAGGAGAAGCTGGAAATAGGATGTTTTGGAAAAAAGGACAGAACATGTGGTATCTCTAGCGAAAGAAACATAAGGAAATTCACATTGTAGACCATCAAAGATAATGCATGAAAATAAAACATCTATGCCAACAGCAGTTTCACATGCTATAAGTTAATAAGAACAAGTTCTAAAAAAGGATAAGAAATGGAAAGACTATCGAGTACATAAATAGGAGGGCAAATAGCAAAGAAAACAAACAAACAAAAAAACAGAAAGAACATCCCTCATAATCAGTGGGCAAGCACTGCATATGAAAACCTTAAATGGAAATCATCAAATCTGCTCCTTTTAGTGCTAAGTAGTGGTTGATTTAATAGTTTCAAGTTATTCTATAATTTCCAAAAGCCTCAGCTGTTGGGCAAAGCAGAGAGTACAGATAAAAAAAATGGCAAAAGACTTTCCAGCAGTGATACAGAATTTAACTGAAGGCAGCTATATATTGGATCAAAATTTCAACTTTGATGAAACAGCTATCATCATCAGAAAAGCATTTGATTTAAGACTAAGATTTACGTCTACTGACAGTTTCATACTAAAGGACAGACTTAGAAAATTAAGTTTCCATGGATTTCAAGGTCTCGTTAAGTCAAACAGAAAAGGTTCTAGCTTAGACTATCTACATATACTTTTCAGACAGTGAAGGCTTTATTTCTGAGTCAACTATTCTATTAAATTTGGCCTTCCTAATGTTTCTCACTTAGATTTTTTATCAGCAAAAATTCCCCACATCTTCTTAAAAACATGATTCTATATGGCCTAAGAAAGGGAAGTAAAAATGATGCTAACTTACTTTTTAATTTCAAAGTGTCACGTCCAAACAACCTTAAAAGCATCTATGATACTATTTTAGTCATTGAGGTCCAGACATGTAATCATAAAACTCAAAGTCTACTTACTTCCTGGTCAGTATTGACTTTTTAATGTTGCTTTAAAGAGTAATGGCAGATTTTGAGCTTTGAAGGTAGATTTTATTTCAAACTTCAAAAAAAATCCCTTTATATGTAAAATAGGGATGATAGTATATATTTCATAAAGTTATGATAATTAAATGAGATTACACAAGAAAATAAGCTGGCAGTTCCCAAAGCAGTAAGATGAGCAGTTAGGATTATGAACTTGTGTTCTCAAGTACCTGCTTTCAGTCATTAACTGGGGTTAATGAAGAGAGGCAAGCACATTTCTCCACTTACTTTTTAAAGGAGAAAGTTTCTTGAAAATGACCGCATATAAACAATATCATTACAGAATATGACCAAAAGACATTTTTTCAATTATAAAAATGACCATACACAACTTGAAGTCCTGTTCTCTAACTTATAACTATGCCAAGAACCTATTCTTAAGTGACTTTATTGTTTCAGTAAAAATCAAGTTTTGATTTAATCTCTTTAATATGATGAACTGGTACAGAGAGTCCTACAATTTCAGTTTTGTATCTTTAAAAAAATTCTGATTTTCCTCTCACCTATTTATTTGATATTCCCAACTATGCTACAGTCCTGTAGCCTTCTTCATATAGGACATCTCTGCCATCTTAGTCTCTCCTGTCAGCTTCTATGTCTCTTTCCCTATGATTCTGATAAGTCTGTGGCTCCAGCACAAATCAGCAGTGACCTCATGGTCAGACCAAGCAAAGGGAACTATTCTTTCTTTCCTATCAAGACCCATTTCCACAAATATTCATTGCAAAAATATTTATCAGACAAACATTTGTGTCTGACATTGTGCTAGTCACTGGACTTCTTTTGAAGAGTGAAGCACCTCTTCCTCTAAAAAGCTGGCAGAAATGTATAATGGCTCTCACTAGCAGCAGGAGTAACTTATACTTCAATTTTATCATAGAGCAATAAAAGAGAGAGATGTTTTCAGGGGGAAAAAAGAAACCTGCTTTTTTGTTACAAATTAAAATTAAAAGAGAAAAAGGCAAAACAAAATTTTGAAAACAAATTTAACTAGAAGAAAATTGTTTATTGACCAGATATGTATTAGGCAATGTAATAAGCATTCTACTTATTTTCTTGCTTATTATTAATAGTCAACTCACTTCTATTATCACCACATACACTGAGCCTAAGCAAAATTAATCTGTTCACTGTCAGACTGCTGGCAAATGGCAGGCCTAGAACTTAAACTCATGCTTGTATGACTCAAAAAATGAGCTTTCCACTAAAATTATTTTAGTGCTGACCTGTTTGCTCAGCACTGTGATAGGCCCAAAGTCCAGGAGGGGTGGTGGATTTGCAAACAATAACTAAAGGGCAAAGTAATGAATGTGATGTGTTAGGTACAGCAGGTGTCAAGAAAGTGAAAGAGAAGGTGACCAAGTTAAGGGGGGGGGGGGGCACTTCTCCAAAGAAGGAAAGCAAATGGCCAAC